>JBCJKH010063009.1:0-24050 GCA_039877255.1 Loriculus beryllinus
CCATAAACTGTGTTTTGTGCTTTACCTTAGGGAATAGGAAGGTCATTTCACCTGAGCTCAGCTCTGAGCTAAGCTGTATGATACTAACAAGCACAAGAGTAGGCTCACATAAAGATGAGGAAAGGTTTCAAACACAACTACACCCCATGGAAATGAAAGTCCCCTCCCAAGAAGCAATAGGGAAAATGCATTTTTATAGTAATACAGACATGTACATTATTGCCCAACAAAAATATCAAAGGTCCTGACCATATGATAAGAAAAGCATGAAAGCTTAGGAAAAGAAAGATGCGTCACATTAGGCAAGAAGGGGAAGCTTATTTATCATAGAAGCAAATCACAAAGAGCTCCCGTAACCACAAAATGTATGAAAATAGTTAATAAAACATTTTTAAAACCCCAGGAGAAGCTTTTGTTCTGCTCTCTTAGGAGAAAAAACCTGATCAGACTTCAAAAGAAAACAACCAACATTGTCAAAGAAAATGTGCCATCAAAGCCTACCCACAGGTTCATAAGAAAAAACTTTGTGAAATGCATGAACCATGGGGATTAAGGTCTTTCCAGTTGAAACATACAATCACAAAGAGACAAACAGACACATTATCACACTGGGGGGTTTTTTGCTCAATTACGTACTGAGATGATGGAAGAAAGTGCTAAGCTTTATTATGTTTAGCTTTGTTTTTAAGAACAGAGTAATGACATTATATTTTTTTAAAAAAAAAAAAGGTTATTATTTCCTTTCAATTTACAGAAAATAAGCTATGGAAGTGATATTTATTATTTTTATAGCACTACACTGCAAATAAACAGGCCTAGCATTTAGCCAACAAATAAGAGATGGGTCATACTTCATAGATTTTTTGTTCTCTAAATTAAACAGTAATTTGCTACGTGATAGATGTCTAGAGATGAAAGAAGAATCAAAAAGTTCATGCAGTTTCTCTGGCTGTCGGCACATCTATCACAAGCACTACAATCTGAAGAAAGCAATCTTATCATCTAGCATTTAGAAAAGCCTAAATTTTTTTCTACACAGAAATATATATATTGCCAACAAAGAAAATGCTGATGTTATCAATGACAAAATACAGAAAAATGCAAAAAAGTAGAAAGCAATTATAATTCCATGCTTGCCACTGAAAGTGCACTCCTAAAAGGTGCCTGCAATACACATATCCCAGAAAGTCTGGGATACTGTTAAATGGTTAAAACGTGTAGCCTCTTTTAGGTTGTTATCTTGTAGAAGTGGATCTACGTATGTATCTGTGTCAAAAAACGCAGTGTGTTATTAAGGAATGTAATAGGACAAGTGTTTAAAATTCTAGGCACTGAGTGAAGGACCAAGGAATCGAAACACATTTTAGCAATCACATTACAGCTATGAATACTGTTTAACAATAATCTCATAGAAGGCCAACAAAATGCCAGCATGAGCTAATATTTATTTATGGCAGTAAAAGTTTGTCACATAAATCAGGATTTGTGGAGACAAATTACACTCACTAGCCTTTGGCTTATGAATTATTCTAATCTCTGTGATCAGGAAAATGCTATTCTGAAAGATGTCATAAAAAGCCACAACTATAGCAAGGGAAGAAAAACATAACACAAACAGGTGCAGCCACTATGCAAAAATTTTGCATGTTGCAGACAATTTCCAACATATGAGCATGTATTAAAAAATTCGGAGTAACTGTCACTGTACTTACCTGCTAATGGCTAGCAGATGATTTCCTAGACAAGCAAATCCACAGTATCAGTGATATATCATGCTGTAATCAGCATCACGTTTTACAGTTGGAGATTTATCAATCTGGAGAAAGGCAACTTTCAGATTGCAAGGTGAGTGGAACACTGAATCATTCCTTTTGGAGCTTTTGGAACTTCAATCCACATTTAACAAAACCTTAACTAAAGGTAAAGGCTAAACATATGCTTGCAACTTGGAATATGTGACTGCTAGCAAAAGGAGTTCAGTGTCCTCTAAAATACCCAGGAGCTAATTTCTCTATTAGCATGTGTTTTACACCCTCCTCCCAGAATACAGTTTATGAGTGGTATGAGCATGAGGAGGGAATAAACACACCTATATAGCATCTACCCACATAGGGTTTCAATGTCCTTCAGCACACCGAGAATCCAACACACATCCCCTTATCTATTAAAGAAATAATTCTCAGTCTCCCATGCAACTTCTCAATAGGGGGTAGAATTGACCCTCACCCCAATGCCCCTTAAATACTTTAGGTTTAATTTATGGTTACGTCAAGCTACATTAACAAATTAGTGGCTTGGAAACAGTAGACAGAGTATGTAATGTCTGCAATCCAATGCTTTGTATTATTTTGCCAAAAAGGGAGTGATTAGTATATCACTCATAAACACACAGAGTCACTTCTTGAAGTTTTACTTCATTTCCAAAAGAGCTTCCAAACTGAAAATTACATGAATGAGCTCAGAATAGCTACGCCGCACTTTCTGACGTTTCAAATTGTACAAGTATACCATCCTAAAACTCTTTATTTATGGGGAATCCAGATTTACATAATCATCATCCCTTTCTCCAGAACTGGACAATTGATACGAAATTCAGAGCTCTTAATTTCTACAGTTAATCTTAACAGTTGATTTTATGCCTTGCAAATGTTATTCTAAAGTATTAGAGTAAATAGAACACTAGACTGTTGTTGATTTAAGTGATTATACATACTTTTTCCCATCCAAAGGACTATTTACTAAGGCAACAAACTGAAAAGTAATTAAAGAGTACTCTTTTTTTTTTAATCACAGCAGAGTTCACCCACAGAATTCATTGCTACAAGGTATCATCAAAGCTAACACGGCAGCTCGGAATTACAGATATAAAAGAAATTAAGAAACAAAATAGCAACCTTAATGTGACATTCAGGTTTTACAACTGTCTACTCCAGACGGGAAATGGACAGGTAAGACTCTCAGGAGAAGAGGAGAAGTGCATTAATTCAACCACATCCTGAATGTAATGCATCAAAGGATGCACTTCTAGCAAATGCACCAAAATAAAGATATTATATAATTCAACCTGGGTACTTTTTTTTAATATTGAAAAGCTTAAGTCGGTTTGTCTCACAAAACAACCCCAGTTTCATATATATACCAGTTACATATATCACCAATACATCAGTTTCAGTAGAAGAATGAAAGGACTCTGTCACTCATTTATGCCAGCAACACCTGCTCTTTTCCTGAAAACTTACCTGCATGCTGCCAGCTTCTGACCTGCTTAGCTTCAGAGTTCTGTCAGGATGACAGCATGAAGACCTGTGATCATCACAAAAGTGATGCTACAGAAAACGTTTACCCTAGAAAACAGACCTGGATTGATTTAGTTACAAATATCGATCAATCTGCTCAAACACACACAAAACTAAACCCCTAAACCCCTACTATACAGCCTTTTTACTAGCTTCGCAAGTCGTATTTACAGTATCTTTATAGCTGATAAAGATATTACAGAGGGTTGTACAATCGACTTGACTACAGACTTTTTCACTAAGTAGCACTTGCTAACATCATTCTTCAAGATAGAAGGCAAACAGCCTATTCCTTAGAGTGCTGCAGTCCAACAGGCAAAAGTAGTTACTGATATTCTTGAAGTGAAATGTTATCCTCAAAATAAGACACTGGCTTCACAAGGGCTATCACTTCAATGTGAAAAGACACAGAGAAAAGATACATAGAGAAGGAAAGCTGGAGTGTAAACACCCAGCAGCTCTAGATGCATGTGAAAAAGATTTGTGTTAATGAAGGAGTGCATCATTTGAAGTCCCTGTCAGATACGATCCATTTAATGGTATTTCTTTCCATGAGTCCTCTTAGCAGCGCCAGCCGCTCTGAAGTTGGTCTGCTTTTGCCAGCATCTGCAACTCCGCTGCTCCAACACACATGCTGGTAAAGCTGCACCATGAAATTATTTTGGTGCTTTAGTGGTTAAAAATGCTGCACTCCATCTCCCCAGCCTGCTGACAATTTTTATTTCTCACATTTCTGATTTGCAACAAACTACCTGAAATTAAAGAGCACTACGTCTACGCATATACAGGTGAAATAACAGTACCATTCCCTTCCTTGACTTCACTCAGAAACATCCTTAAAAATTGAGTTATCTGTTCCCAAAAAACATAGTTCTGTCATTTCATGCTATGATTTTACTGCTCTGATTTTAAATAAATAAATAAATATATAAATAAGAGAATGTACCTCAGTTTTCAAAACAGAAAAGGAATTTCATGCATGACACGATTTCAAACTGATACCCATGAGCTCTGGCACTACAAATAAAGGATTCAAATGCTTTCCAGTTCCTAGTCACCAGGCAATTTGTCCACTTTCTCCAAGTAACTCTCTCCAAAGAGCTGCCTCCCACTGACTTCCATTCCCAAGTTCAACACTGCGGAACAAGTTACCTACCAGGCAAGTCTTGCAAATATATATAGGTTCTGGTTTTCTCTCATCTCAACCATTTACTGGATTCAAACTACTTAACAGAACAGTTAGAATACATAAGTAGAGGTGGTAAGAACTTAAAGAGAGACATTTTGTTCCCATTTCTCGAGGGAGGCATCTTTAAAGAGAGTTTCCCAGGCTGCGTGCTACAGGGAAGCAGACAGGGAAGCAGAGGCAGTCAACCTGAGATGGATGTTAGAAGAAAGAGAGCACTGTGTTGGTGTGTGACTGCTGCCTCCTCGCTCTCCCCAAAACACTTCTGACCTAAGATGGAAGCCACAGAGATGGAAATGACATTTACTTTTTGCGCACAAGAAAATCTAACACTGTGCCTACAAGCCTGGAAAATGCTGCTCCTGCAAGGTCATCTATTTTCCCCCTTTGACACCTTTCACCTGTTCTGACCAAACCAGGCAAAACTTCCTTCAATGAAAGAAGCCAGACACATTTCTAAAACATTTGAACAGGGTAAGAAAATTGACAGCCATTTTAGGATCTCTCATGCACACTGGCATCCAAGTCAATTTTTCTCAGCATGCCACCCATTAAGGGGTTCCTAGAGTTCTTGTTGCTGTGACTAACATTTTTATGAGTGCTCTGGGAAAAGAACGGTTTTTAAATGGAACGGGAAGGTTATGTGAATCTCCCTCATGCTGCTCACTATCATTCTTGATACATCATAATAAATATTTCCCAATGCCACCGTAATGATGGAGGAGCGGGGAAGAAAAGAAGAAAAATCAGTTTGATCTTTGCCTTCTTTTCAGTAGCTGACCAATTTTAGAGCGTAACAATCACCACTCTAAATAACTATGGGAAGTTTATTTCAACTTTAGAAGCATGGCAGAGTTTTTTAATGTGTATGTACACACATACGAACATGTATATAGCCTCACTATGCAAATTACCCTCTAGTCTGAACAGTCTTGCATCACAACTTGCTTTGTCATCACCCTGACCTCACCTGTTCAGGCCAGCACATGAAACTCCTTCAGCCACCTGAAAACTGCACCATAATGCCATATTGTACCATCATTTTTAAACAACCACCTCCAAAGAAATCCAAAATAACAATCCAAGCATGGTACAGCTCACTGCCTCCATAGATTTGCGTTAATATTTCAGCCCTGTCCAAATTATTCTGTGCACAGAAAATGCGAACAGTAATAATTCAAAGCATCAAAACATATAAGGAGGAACTGAATCCTGTACTGTTTAAGATATAAACTTTAAACAGCATTTTAGTACCTGCTGATGTAGCTATGCAGACACTCCCCCTCCAATGTCTTCAGCAATACTGTTAATTTGAGGACTAAAGTCACAGAGCACATCCAAGCATGCTGGACTCTCATCTTCTCCTTCCATGGCAGAACAGGAACCTCAGTCCCACAGTGGTACTTCCAACAGCTAAATATGCATGGGATCGAAAATACTGTGCACACTCTAAAAAACATTCTCTGTAACGTATCACTTATATCCCGAGAAGATGATAATTTTGACTCATTCAATATCACTATGATGAATCACTATGACTGAAAGAAATGAAAGAAATTCCCACTACTTAGCAGGAGTTCAAAGATTTGGTTTGAAGAAATCAAGCAAAAGGTTTCAACTAATATCTGAACTCTGTCATCTACAAAAACTCCGAAATATTTGCTTTTCACCTGACATCACTTACCAAACTCCAGTACTTCTGCCCACCCCCTCAAGAACCAAACAAACTCTGTAGAAGCTTCTACAAGTCTTACTTCATTCAGGAGTTCAGAAAGCAAGTGTAACTTCTCAGAAGTGCTTGGGCAAGGCAGCTAGTTCATTGAAGCCCATTTGGTGGTAACACACAATCCAACAGCATCAGTCAAACACCAGAGAAAGCTGTTCTCTCTAAGCATCGCTTTTCCCAGCAGCCATTTGAACACAACATTATTTTGCTTAAATGAAAACTAATGAATTGCGTGTGAAGTAAAACAACTGGAAGCAGAATAACTGAGAATTGTTATCAAGTGATGTAAACTGCGACTTTGTGGTTCAAGTATTTAAAAAGCAAAGGAAGCAATTAGCAAGAGATTGTTCTGAGGCCTTATTTAAAAATCACATTTGGCATGTTTCAAGTTCAGAGGAGGAAAAAAAAAAAAAAAAAAAAAAAGACAGGTTCATGCCACGGCTCCAGCTTTAAAAAAGAAAACAAAAAACAAAAACTTCCCACCACCAGTGTCAAAAGCTCCCTCTCCTCTATTTTATTATTAGTTTTTTCAGCATTGTACTATTACGATACAGGAAAATATCGCATTAATCTCAACGTCACAGTAACCTCAATTAAAAAAAAAACAAACCAAACCAAGCCAAACAGATCAAACTCACTCTGTTCTACTACATAGCACAGTACTTCATTTGCAAGGAAGTTTATTTACCATTACTGTGATTTACCATTTAGACTCTAGTTTTCCATTAGACTGAAAACAAGATTTCATCATGAAAACAACATGGTGGAGGATCAACTTTTAAGTCATAACCCTACAATCAGCTTTTCAGTCCCAGAGGGTTTTTTTTTTGGCCATGTTAAATTTCCTGTCTTCAGCAGACACCCAAGACGCATCATTCTTGAGATTTAAATGGATACATCTAGTATTGCCCACAGAAGATTACACTCTTTGGTGCTCCAGATCTGATCCTAAAAAAATCTTACAAGGAACTGTGTTTTCCCAGTTACATGGTGCTAATCAACACTTGGAAAGCATTTCGTACCAGCAAAAATAATTAGCATCAGTATTTCATTTCATTTAAACTAAAGTATTGATATTAGTAAGGGTTTAAAGCATTAACCATTCCTAAAGTATTTAAATAACCAACTTTCAGCTTAGCGATGTGTTATTTTTAACAAGTTTGCCACAGCTGCCACTGCTCACAAAGGTCCTCCAACCACGCTACTTTCTACCCCAGAAACAGAAAAACAAATCATTCCATGATAAGAAATTACAGTAACCTAGCATTTTAAAATCAGGTTCTGAACTGAAAGAACAACTCCGTATTACCCCCTTTTGGCACTGCCCAGAGAGGGGTGGGAGACAGAAGGCATCACTCTGAACAGTGAGTCCTCATGGCAGCTTTCCAGCTGCAGATGCAACCCCACTGTAAAAGTCATATAAAAAACCACTTTGATATATGATCTCTAAAAGGCCTTTTTCCAGAAGCCCATGAAATGCTTCCTTGATGCTTTGGAAAAGAGGAGAACATTGGCTCAAAGATAACTCAGGTGCATACACAAGAAAAGTGAAGTGAAGGAGACTGAACTAGGTTTCACCCTAGTAAGGACTCTGCTAACAGCTTGTAAAGGGGAAAAGAATAATAGGCAGAGTAAGTTAAGGTAAGAGAAAAGCTGTTTGTCCATTTACTGATTTCTCTCTCAAATCCAACTGAACAATATCACTAGGTCCAAAACCAAACAGCTCTGCAGTGGGATTTCTCTTTCATACTCAAGACAGGAAGTCCCTCCTTCACGTTTCATATTTCTATTAATCTTCAGATGAGCAAGATTTATGACCATATGCAATTCATTACAACATAAATTCTCATCTGTGGAAGTATTACTGCAATGAGAAAATACCTTCATATTACTATCACGAATTGAGACAACAAAACAATTTTGTCTGAACTTATTTTGGTACAGAAAGTTTGGCAAGAACCAGACTGGCACCTGACAGAACAATACCTCCACTATTTTAATATCACAGCTAGACGCTATGTCATTAGAGTAATATAAACAAATTCCACCTGAACACAATTTATTTCCTAGAGACTTTCCTCCTCCCCATATGTCTTTCCAGCAAACTCATCCTCATCCATTATCCAACCATACTTCACCAGTTTAATGAAAATACGCATGGGGTCCAACAGGTTTCGAACAGGGGGTGCCCTGAGCCCAGCCCTGGCACTGGAAGACCTGCCTAGTACCAGCAAGTACCACCTTGAGGGCAACCGGGCCCCTTCAACACCTGCCACCCCTCAGCCCCTCTGCACACAATGCTCCCACACACTGGCCATCAAGGCACCGACATCCAGCCACACAGGGTGACAAAGCTGACGGCGACCCCTCACCTGCTGCCGTGGACCTGGGGAGCTGTGCCCACCCCAGCAGTAGCCACCAAGCTCAGGCTTCGGGCACTTGCAGGGAGGCCACGGGCTCTGGGAAGGGTAGCAAGCGGGTGCAGGTGCTGGTGGTGGGCTGGAAAGCTGTCTCCATCTCACCCTTCATACAATCCCGCAATCACAAAGCTCACCGCACTGCCTCAAGCAATACAGTAAGAAAAAAAGTGCGTTTTCACTCCCAGCCCATGGAAACAAGAGGGAAGCACCCGGTAGCGACCTGGGAGTCGGGGAGTGCCTCTGGTGGGGCTAAGGAGGGTCCGCGAGCTTCTCCCGGAGGAGAAGACGGAGGTAATGGGGAGCACGGGGAGCGTGAGGCACCTCCCGAGAAGGATGAAGGGCACATGCTGACATCGAAACGTGCTGGCCGGGCCACTACAGGGCTTCTCAAGGACAAAGGGTACGCGACTGGGGGAGAGCTGCTGGGCAGTTCTGTCCCGGGATGCCGATGAGGCCCCTAGGAGACCTGCACCCCGGGGTGGGAGGGGAGCCCCGCAACCTCCCTACGGCCAGGAAGGGGCTAGAGGCTCCCGGGACTCAAGACCCCCACGGCAGCCGCGCTAAGTGAGGGACGGCCTCACTGCGCCGCCCGCGGAGGATGCGCGGCGCTGGTCGCCGTGGTATTTCCTTCCGCGCCTTGCGGTCGGTGGGCACCAGCTCTCGCCCCGCTTTCCCACCTCCCGCCCGCAACCCGGCTGTCCTCCGTAACGGCAGCTTACACGACGAACCCGTCAGATCGGACCGATCTAACGAGTAATCGTTGTTTCTTCAGAGTTCAATTTTCAAATTGTGCGGAAGCATGGATTAACATTAAGATGTTCACCCGCGGCTGGACACCGCGGTTCTCCATCCAAAAGTAATGCGTTTTTCGGATGGCCGCCTGCTAAGTAACGCGATTTAATAAACTGCAATTTCTCTCTCTCGAAATAAGACAGATCTCCCCCCCGAAGACCCCCAGAGAATTACTCCTTCTGAAACAGCTCACTCCCCGCTTTTACAAAGTACCCCCAGAACCCCAACAAGGCAGATAAGCCAGGAGGGCGAACACCAATTCCTCCTCTCGCTTCCTCACACCTTCGCCTAGGACGCGAAGCGATTCGGGGTGACGCGAAGTCAGCGACTGGGTTTCCGAAGGCGAAGCCACGGAGAGGCACTGAGCCCCGCGGAGCTCCGCACGCCGGCACTGTAGGGCGAGCCCTGCCACGCGTGCGAGCTCCACACCCCAGGGCGGACAGCTACAATAAAAATACCCATACCAACACCATCAAACATATAAGAAATAAGGGGTGAGCAATCAAGCTGAAAGTTTTCCAGGGTAAGAGCGGACCGTGGGAGCTGCCGCGCGGAAGGAGCGGGGCGCATCCCTTAAGCGGCGGGCTCGGCTGGCAGAGAGGACCGTCCCGCAGCCCGAGGACGAGCACCCGCCCGGCGACAAGCCTACGGACGGACAAACAGAGGGAGGGACATACCGGCAGTCAGGCACACGGGCAGGAGCAGTCGGAAGGTGAGCCCGCACACCACCTCGGTGGCCATCGCTGCGGGGTGGGGGTCGCGGCCACCCGGCCGGAGAGCCGTCCCTCTCTGCGCGCCACCGCCGCTCCTATGTCCGCCCGTGCGCGGAGGCGCCGCGACGGCGGAGCATCGCCCGTCCACTCTTCGCCTCGCCTCGCCTCAGCCGCGCAGCCTCACGCCTCCCGCCGCATCCCGGCGGCAGCCCATGCAACCGGCGCCGTGCCGCACCCCCGGCCAGGGGCACACACACGCCCGCCCCCTCGGGGCTCCCCCCACCGCTGTTTTCCCGCCCTCCTCCCGTCCGCGAACAGCGCGGAGTGACCCTCCCGGCCCGCCCTCCGCACCGACGTTGCGGGACCAACCGGCGGCACCCCACGGCGCGCCCCTTGAGGAAACTGCCCCGCGCCCCGCCCCGACAGGGCCGGGCCGCCCAGCGAAGGGGCCGGCCGTGCGCTGCCTGCCTGTGCCTGCGCCCTGCCCCTAGCGCTACCCCGGTCTCTGCCGTGCCCTTACTCCTGCCCATGTTCCTACTCCTGCCTCTGCCCCTACTCCTGACCCCACCCTGCCCTCTGCCGTGCCCTTACTCCTGCACTGGCCCGAAGTCCTGTCCTGTGCCCTCGCCGCTGCCTAGCTCCTGTTTGCCACTTAAAACCTTATCGGTTTTCCTTAACGTTTCTTTTTGTGTTCGTTTGGTTTTGTGTGTGGTTTATTTGTCTGAGTTTTGTTGTTTGGGTTATTTTTTTTAACTAAAATATTTATTATTATTATTATTATTATTATTATTATTATTATTATTATTATTATTATTATTATATTTGTTGTTATAATAATGTTATTAGTATTCACTAAAAACTTCTGATTTATACTTTTTTTTTCTCCAGTGTGGGAGCAGTTTTCTCCAGTTGTTCAACCCCCCCTCCCCCCCCCCCTCCCCCATGTTTCAGCAGGGCATTTAGGTCCACAAGGAAAAAAATAGATCTGTGGTCTCTGGAATGTATTTCACTTTTCTGGAAAGCTTTTACCCTTTAAAATATGGTGCGGGTTAGAACATGCGGTGGGTTGAAAAGGGCCTTTTCGAGGCTCAGCTGGTGTGTCCCTGTGTGTGTGCTGAATAAACCTAATAGCCTGGGTTGAAATAGTAATGCTGTAAAATAGAAAGTTATTAATGTTATTAACACAAGTAAAAGCCCATTTAATCTTCAGCACGGTACTGCAAGCCCTCTCACTTAACTGAGGTGAGCTTGGACAGAACGTCCTCTTTGTAGGGCAGTGCTGGAGAAAACTCTTCAGTTTCCTGCAAGATTTGGAGTAGGAAAAAACAGGAGCAGTGACCCTGTGGTCCTTAGCATAAATTCCCGGGGCTTCTTCCCAGTGAAGGTCCTTATCTAGTCTTCCTTCAAAATAGGAAGTCTTAGATTTGCTCTTGAAGCCTGGCTTTTTAACTCCTTGTAATTACTTAAGCATCTTTTGCTGTTGCATGCTTTTTAGAATACATACTTTCATACCATTGTTGCAGAGAAAACTCTTGGCAAACATGGGTTTGACCCACAAAAGGGTCTTTTGAAGAAAAAATGAGGTTGTTTTGTTTTGTTTTGAGGGTTCAAATGATAGGTATTGAGCCATGTGGACATGATTTTTGTTTTATGAATAATGGCAATTATTCAGATACAATACAACAGGCAAACTGATTTGTGTATTTGGTGAGTAAAGAACTCCAGAGTTACATACATAAAAATGTTCAAGGAAGCTAAGAAAAATCAACTACAGGCACTAATTAAATGTACCAAACGAGTCCATTGTGAGGACACAGATCACAAAGGACCTGTATCACAAAAAACCTGAGCCTTTGCTGAAGAGGTATGGTCATTTTATACCCATACACGAGCGTGTGCATAGAAGTTAAATATCACATCTTCCAGTGTTACGGGGGAGCGTAACAAAGCCCTGTCCCAGTAGGATGAATGAGACACTTCAACGCGGCTGTGGTGCACAGCCTGGGGAGATGGCTCCCTCACTTCCTGCATTCAGGCCCAGTACAGCTCTCCTGGATGTCTCGGGAATGAACCAAGCCTGGAGATTTGTTTCTCAGTGTTCTAACATGGGTTTCTGTACACATGGATCTCTGTGTATATGCCTAGTGATCATGTCTGTACACAGTAAAATACCAGGATCGAGTAGGACTTCATCTGCTAGTGATCAGCCCATGGCAAAGTAACTGCACATTGTTTTATGACCACAGGGTCTGTTTCCAAAACTCAAAGTTCCTGAGGAAGTTCTCCTTGCCTTAGAGGCTCCAAAGCAAGCAGTTAATGGAGTAGTCTGTATGTGTAGGATACATGCACAGCTGAAATATTCTGTGCACTTTGGCAGCACATGTTCAGCTATTGATCAGGGGTTTTTTTTTTCTGTTCAGTCATCCAGATTCACTGACACGAGGATAAAGTATTTATTACTTTAACAGTTCCATTACCAAATACTTTGCTTCCTGAAACACTGATTTTAATCTAATATCTGAAAAATAATTAGCCGGTTTTCAATACTTAGCATTCACAAGGTATGCAAAGCAGACTTAAAATCCATGTATTAAGTGGTTCCTTACCTTCTGCCAGACTGCTCATCTACTGCAAAATCTGTGCAGCCGCAGTGCCACCTTTTGGCTAAAGCGTCTGCTAAATGACATTTCTTCCTCACAGCTGCTGGGAGTTAACTGTTAGGAGACATAATTTTGAGAGAACTGTCGTCCAACCACACCTCTGTAGTGGTAAGAAGTATAAAAAAAGAGATATGAAGCCTTACCAAGAGCCATGTACAGTGCCTGGAGCTCAGCTGTTGACAGGAACAGTAAGTGCATTAACTTGAAAATTGGAGCAGGGCTTTTAGCCAGCATGGAAACAAAGCATAGGGCTGTGACTAAAATAGGTAATATAGAAAGAGAAACTGGATTAATGGGAAAAGTGTCTGTTGAATTAAGTGTGCATAATAGAGAACAACGTCTAGAGGAGAGCTAGGAGTTTATTTAGCTGACACCAGTTTTGCAAGTGACATAAAAAGCAGTTTAAATATAAAGCAGGAGGGCTGCTTCTTCCCTAAGGGCATGCAACCCAGTATAATCACGCTGTGGCCCACACAGTTTTTCTCTTTCTCTCTGCAAACCAGAGGAAATTGCCATGATGTGTGAATCCTACAGAATACAGTAAATGTGCTAACAGTGGACACAGCAATCTCACCATTAATCAACCTTTCTTTCCCTTCTTTTCAACTATCAGGATCTCAGACTCTCCATTACCAGGTGTGTTAACACCACCTCAGGTGAAAACATTTTAGCAGTGGGGAGGTTGAAGAGAGGGAAGAAGAGCTTAGATTCACCGAAGAACCAACTTCAGTTGTGAAGAGGTTTGCTCCACTTTACCTGGTCACCTTTCTTGTAGCAGTAACTCAGGGCAATTTTGGAAAAATGTTTCCCCTGCTTCATCCAACATGCAAAATCAGTTGCAGCTAATAGAGTTCAGAGGCCAAGAGAGATACTGGGGGGGAAAAAAGTCCAGAATATATTGTGTCACAGGTTCTCTTAGGTAGAACAAAATCAGCTGGAACTGCTGATTGAAATTGTGTTGAGCTGGCTGTCTAAAATAGCACTGTTCAGAAACATCTTCTAATTGCCTCAAGTGTCTGATTTGTTTGGCTATTTGAACCATGAATTCATGCCATTGTTCTAGCATCCACAGGCTTGGATTAACATACAAAAGGGCTTGTGTATGGATAAAGATATATATATGTGCCTATATATATATATGTGCATATATACAGGCTGACACAGTCCACACAGTTATGGTGAGTGCCATTAATGACTGCTAAACTAGCTGAAGAAATAAAACTGCCCTATACAAAGAAGTGGCAAGGCATTAACTCCTATTGGGAGGCAGGAGAAGTTACTGAAGCCTTTTCAGGGGAATCGCTGCTGTAAAGAGCTGCTTTATATTTGCTGTTCTTACAACACAAGAGTCCTGCTTTGGGGACCTAGGGGGAAGGAAATGGCTTTAACATATTTACAGTGATGATTAACTAGTGTATTATGTCTCTTGATCTATGCTCCATAAGACTACATGAAAACATCCTGCTCCTCTTACCTATTCTGGAAGTCCTCCTCCTGCTCAGCCCTGTCAGCAGCTGGGGGAACAGCCTGCAGTGGCCCACCAGGAGTCAAGCAATTCCATTTTTCAGCTTAGTTCACATTCAGCTCTGACTGAAGCTGTTATTGTTCACTTCCAGCATGAAGTCAGCTAAGCTTCAAAATAACGTTCAAGTTCAGTTCTGGTTCAATAAAAGTTAAAAAAAGCAGTTCAAACTGATTTTTGGTTCAGAGTCAGTTTAAGTCCCCAGAACAGCAGTAGTTAGTAACTGTTTTATCCTCTTAAATTATGAGCTTGTCTTGCCTTACAATAAGGAAATTCATTCCACTTAAATGTATGCTGAGTAGGCATCCTTAGAAATGTTCAGCTGCCCCAGCAGAGCAGAATGTTTCTTAGAAGCCTCCAAAATTTCCCCCATGCTTGATTTATCTCCCATTCATTAATCCATAATTTCACCACTCATTTCAGCTGAATTAGAACTGGGCACAGGGTTTGCAGAAAACTTTGTAAAATCAGATGCATTACTAAAGGTTTGGGTTTTTTTCTCCTCCTAGCCTTTGTTAATCTTTACCATTCATGTCACAGGGTCTATTTAGAGTTTTTGCCTTGCACAATAAATATGTATTTATAGAAACCCTTTGTTTTTTGCTGATCTTGTTCTGCTGGATTTTACAATCTGATCAATTAGGAAGCATCAAAACATCATTATGTTTACCTGACAATAATGTAAAACACAACAGGAGAGATCTGTCAAATACTTCAGCAGATCTAGTTTAGACACATTTTCTGGGACATTAAACCTGGCAGAATCCAAATGGTATCTCAGAGCATCATTGACTTTTGCTACAATTAGAAAAGACATTTGTTCTTGACTACTGAACACTTCCACCTACACCAGAAATGAGCTGTCAGGAGTAGCACTCCTAATGAGTGTTTAGAAAAATGCAGTTGTCTAGTGGTCAGCACAGAGGGCTAACAAAACAGCTGCTGACTGAACTGACGGAAACACATCCCCAAGCTCCTCCTGCATGCATCCTGCGGCTGAATCAATAATACAGGAAAGCTCTTTGAGATCCATTAAGAAGAAAGGCTAGACAAGGTGAAAGGAAAGTAGGATATTCCCATGGAGCTGTGACATTACATATCTGTGAATTTACTTGTATCAGCATAAAATTTTAGCAGTTACACATGAATTATGTTTGCTCCTTTCAAATCAACTATGTTTCAGCAGATGAGCCACTGTTTTGTTTGCTTGCAAGTTTCTTTTCTTGGTGGAATAAGAAATATAGGATAGCTTACACAGTGAAGGGTTAGTAGTATTCATAATGCATATAATTTTATAATATATATAACATATAAAACATGGTTTCATATTCTATATATCACATATATAGCATGTAATGTAGAATATGTAATACATAAATACATTTATAATATATTAAACTTAATAATTAGTATTGATTATTTCTAATTAGACTATTAGTATTTTAAGATTTCTGGGGCAAATTATGCCAGGGAATTTCAGGCACCACCCTTCCCCAGTGACAAATCAGTAGAAAAAATTATTCAATGTGCATGGTTACCTGCATGTGTGTAATCACATTTTACATTGAAAGAATTTTGAAATCTGATTGTTCAATAAACAACAAACTATGAATTTTCCCCTGCATGTTAAGAGTCCAAACATGAGCAGACTCTCAAATAACAAACAGGCCTGTCACATAATTAAAACTGTCTAGCGTAAGAGCATGGCTTGTCAAGATTAATTTTCAATCTGCAAAAAACATAAGTGATAAATCTCCTATTCATCACTGACGAAAGATTAACCATAGAGGGTATTTGTAAAATACATTTACATTTCAAGTGTAGTTTTAAGAAAATTTTAAAACATGTCGGGAACAATGACATAACATACAATTATTCTTCATTATGTTCTGTAAGTGAGATTACTGTCTTGATTCTGGGTGATTATAAAGTGATCATAAAGCATGCGATGAAATGAAGCAGTTCCAAGGCAGTCCTACATAGATCGTCGTAAACACAGCTATGCAACAGACCTGAGTTAGCTGGAATAGAAACATAAAACATTGCTCTGGAGTCCTTTGGTAATGGCTGTCAACCGCTCTGCTGCAGTGGTGATACGAGTTACATTCAGTTTAGTAGCCAGCAGAGATCTGGGCCTTTGCATCTCAGAAGCACTGTGACAATTTACTCTTCTGCTGGCAGCATCAGCTCAGAGCAACAAGAAATGAAGCTGAGCAGATCCCAAAGCACACTGGACCAAACCCAGAATTCTCTGTGGAGCAGTAGAACAGTGAAATAATAGATTTATTAACCAAGTGAAAGAGCAGACATCACTGCACGCACCTGTGTTTTAGCCAGAACTCCTTCCTCCAGCTGAGCCTACACAATCAAGGAAGCCACCAACTTCTCCAGGTCCTCAGTTCACATCCAGTTTAGGCTGACTGACACTGAAATGCACCATCCCCGAAAGCTGGGCAGGCATGTCCAAGAAACACTCTTCCTAGCTCACTTGGGACATGCAGGTAGGGATCCCTCCCTTCTAGTGAAACAATGAAATGCCTCCAGCCTGATGGTCTCTTTTCAATTTCCCCATGTCTCTTCCACCTCATCCCTCCTTCGCCTTTCTGCAGAGCATACTATTGCAACACTCACTGTCCAAAAGTATTTAAGCACAACCTCTCCCTTTTCTTCCCTTTAAGTGTATGCTGAAAAAGTCCTTACAAATAACCACACCTTAGGCAGCCTCAAGCTGCTCTGCAATGTAAGGAAGCAGATGGGAGTTTCGGATTGGAAAGGGATATGGTTCCAGCAGGGCTTTACTAGGAAAGCTGCTGCCCTTCTGTAGTGCTCTAGCATGCCTCATCCCCATCTCCTAATGAGTGAGCAGAAGCACATCACTTCCCCTTTCCTCCTTCCTTATTTTTCTGTCCCTGCAGGATAAAGCTCCTTGAGAAAAGCCCTTAAAGACTAAAGGAGAAACTGGGCTGGGAGGAGACAGGCAAAATGAGGAAGAGAAGGGAAGGAAATGGTTTTGTGTGCACACATGTATGTGTTTCATCCCTGTTTTGGGTAGGAAAGCAGGAGTCAGGAAGAAGTAGGAGAGGAAGTCAGCTGATGAATAGCTCCAGGCCAAAGAGGGAATACCTGGCAGGGCTGCTCTGTACAGCAGCTACATTTAAAGCAGTTTTTTAAATTAACACATCTGGATAGGGGTATCTGTCCCAAAGCAACCAACAATGGAAGAACAAGTAACAATAATTTTCCATTCCAATGGCCAGTGCTATAATTAGATAGTAATGTTAGAAATACAGTCCACTTTCAGGTGAAATGGGAACGTCATGAATGCTGCCTGACAGCTAGAGAAAAAATCACTGTTAATTCATTTATGGGGACTATTTCTGCTGTCAGGAAGACATTTTTTTAGTAGTGAAAATTCAGCAACTCCAAAGAGTCATCACTGAACTAAGGAAAGGGCTTCAAGCTGAGCTCTCAGAAACTGTGTTACATGGAGAGCTGGACAGCTGGTCCCTGCTCATACCTTTGATGACCTGGACAGGAGGCATGGACTGCAAACTGCACTTCAAGCCACGGAATCAAAGCTGGCAAAGGGTAAGCACACCGGCCACTGTGAGAAAACCTGTAATGGCATTGCTTGTAACACATCTGTTTCATGGCACAAGAGGGTAAGTTTGTCTTAGAAAAACACTGCATTCATTCATAAGAGGAAGAACAGCACTGGAAAAGGAATACTAGACTTATGCAGCACATGACTGGAATGCACAGGATAGGATCCTAATTAATGTTTTTATTTTAAATAGCTCAATTCTAACTCTTCATTCAGATTCAGAATTGAATGAAGATTCAGAATTGCAATATAGACTAAAAAATACAAATGCAAAAAATCTAAATATTGTCCTCTCTCAAAGATGAAAGGAAATGGCCTCAGGTTATGCCAGGAAAGGTTTAGATTGGATCTTAGGAAAAAATTCTGCACCAAAAGGGTTGTTGAACATTGGAACAAGGTGCCCAGGGAAGTGGTCGAATACTTGGAGGTGACATCCCTAAAACACATGTAGATATGGCACTTAGGAACATGGTTTAGTGTTGGACTTGGCAGTGCTGCGTTAAGAGTTGGACATTACGATCTTAACAGTCTTTTGCAACCAAAATGATTCTATGATTCTGTATATTCCTATATTCTGGGTACAAATGGAGATTTAGATGTTGCTGTAGGCTATGACCAGGGAAAGTATTTTGGATCCCACAAAGACATCCCCAAACTGGTTTAAATAAATAAATCTCAGCCAAGCAATCAAATAAAAGACAAGCCAAAACCTCCAGAATTTTAGATGCAGCCGTATTTTTAGTGTTTCGCAACGGTAGCTACTGGAGGTTCCTTTCAGTATTTCTAAGCCTATTAGAGCATTACCCAGAGATGTAAATTTTCCCATTTGCATTATAAAGAGAGCATAAAGAAATAGTTTTGGAATCCATTCTGGAAGTAGATCCCTTAAACTAGGTATCGAGGACTTGTACCTACCCTGGTAGTTCTAATTAAGTTGTAATAAATTATATAACCATATTTTTCTTTTTCCAATTATATTTCTGCACTTTAATTTACTAAAATCTACCTGAAGACAATAGTAACTGAGCACACTTTTGGAACTGCCCAGTGGAAATGGCAATGCATGTTTTAATACAGCAAGTGGATTCAGTTTGTGAGTATGGTTCGTTGTTATTCACAGTGGGGTCAAGTCCATCATCAGAGGAGCGCAGGGGGCTCCATCGTATCAGATTCAAATGTTGTTCTGCAGCTCTCTGACATTGTGGGATTTATAAACCAATTACTTGGTTTCTTCTACAGTGTGGTGGGATCCAGGCAACATGTGTGAGAGATCAACGAGGCATCTGCCTTCAAGCGGCACTAACAGCAGTAATTCAGACACAAGTCATTCCATTTGTCCTACTCCTCCAGGGCTTGTGTAGGTGGTTCCCAGCCCCAAACTAATGAAGCATCAGCAGCAAGGCCAATGGATCTGCGCTACTACACCTTCCCCGGTGTTCGTGCTGCTGCGAAAGCCTCTGCTCACATGGTGACTTATCTGATTATTGAAGTGAACATATGTAAAGATTAGGTCTGTGATAAGTTTTATGAACAGATATTTTCACCACTCAACTTGGAAGCCCTTTCTAATAAAGTTAACAGAGAACTGCAGGCACCTCCAGAGGGCAATCCAGAGCGTATAATTAGATGGCAGCTGAACTCCTGTTTTGGGAGGGCTGGATTTTACTCTGAAGATGCTTACCTCTCCCTCCATGGACTGGTTAGAAAGATTAGAGGGATGACAGTGACTGGCCTTCCTGGGATATCTGGTGATTACAAGTCTTTGTGGGCAGTAGAGGCAGTAAGGCAGCAGGCTGCCAGCACTCCCCAGCTCCTAGGCACAGAAGTATCCTGTGCCATAAGGTTTTTCATCATTAGCGTAGAGGCAAAGATACCTGATGTTAGGCTGCACAAACACACCCTTTGCACCTTTGCCTCTTCTTGATCAACTCTGCTCAGCTGGAAAGAGAAATCAACACAACAGAACTTCAACAGTGGATGGCAACAGTTTTTGATCAGCCCAGAGCTACATACACAGTTTTGTTTGGATATTAAGGGTATTTCTAAATCTAGATTAAACTGTCTTATAAGGGAAAATTAACCTCAGTGGCATAGCATTATACAAGTGAGTGTTCTACCTGTGCAACCAAGCTGATAACTATATTTTTTAAAAAAAGACCACTCTGCATGGGCTTTCTGCAAGTGGTCTCATCATGTAATTTGCATTCTTTTCTTCTACATGCTCAGAAAAATCCTGAATGATTATGAAGAGCACAGTGACATTTTAACTAAAGTTCAGTTGCAATATTCTGTCCCTTTCTTACAGGTTTCTTTCAGAAGAGAGGCAAAACCAATTAAAAATAAGTTCTTGCTGTAATACAGGGACTAGAATGACAAGGTAGAAAAGATGGGAGAATGCCTATAAAAATAATTTTGCTACTGTCTTTGTGTGGTATATCTTTCTTTTCATAGGGTGGGCATAGTCAAGCATAAGGCTAAACTTTATACTTCATCACCTTATCCAAGGGGATGAAAACATGTTGGCTTTTGTGATTAAGAGGCACAAGAGTAACCTGGTTTAAACACTGTCACTAGCCCTCTTGGACACCAAAGCACAAGTACCAAGCATGGTAACCAAGATGAATAGGCTGGATATAGAATTTGGCCTAGACCTGAGTATCTGGCTCAACCACTCTGAGAATGAGTTGATTCAAATATCATGCAAATTGGAGGCAGAGATGAACTTTATTGCTCCAGGGACAAGATCTGTCTGCTCCTTGCATTTACAACTATACATGGGAAGAGAAAAGACTTTCCCCTACTCTCAATCTTTTCTATGTGTTTGCAAAATACTCCACAAATAGCTTTGCAGTGGTTATGTTGCAGGCTTTTTATCTCTCACTGTTTTCCATACCCGTATCAAAATGGCTTTTGTTTATTTGCAGAGTACAGAACTAAAAGCTGTGGAGGAGGATAGGAACTCTTTGGTTAGGATCAATATTTTTTATTAACCATACGGTAGATGTCTCTTTGCAGAAGAAAACACACTAGATAAATGAACTTCAGATTCTATTTAGAGAAATACTTTCCCTTTTTATCCTCTGCCTTTGCTTTGTTTTGAACCTTCCTTCTTGCAAAAAAAGCTTTTACAAAGAGAGTAATCAAACAGCTCATCGCAAAAGTTTGTAATGGCACAGAAAGCAGTGAAATGACTCAAAAGCATCTTTTAATAGTGTAACAGCTATTATCAATGTAAAACTCATGGCTGGTATATAGTTATTAAACCACTACTGTGGTGAAAACATCAGTTCTCTTACTTAAAAATATAAAGCAGTCTAAAAAATAGGAAGCAAATTCCCTATGGTGCATGTTTGGTTTGCCCTTTTCCCTGCATACAGGCTGGGGTATGTAGTGAAACACATGCTTTTACATTAGTGCAGGCAGTCTAGGTGCCAGTCTTGACTGTTATCTGACTGTAAGAAGGACAAGAACAGCATACACAAGGAGTAGGTGCAATTTTTGGAAGTGAACTATTTCTAACAAACAAACTGCTCAAGCTTCTGAAGCCAGGTCAGGGAGAAATGGTTGCAGTGCTTTTGTGTGTCTGTATGAATATGTACCACCTTAGAGGCATTGTATGTCTAGGAGGGGTACATGCCATCCATCAACTCTGAAATAATGTAGCTTGTTGGTACAGAGTGTTACATCAGGCAGATGTCTCTGATTCTTCCCTCTTCTCCCCTTCCTACTCACCTCATGCACCAATTCACAGATCTGCAGCTGACACCTACCCAAAATGCAGGTGCCAACCATCGCAGCATGCAGGTAGCATGTTTGAAGGAGCAGTGTCTTTAAATCAGAGTTCAAACCCTAAGCAGACCGCGTGGTGCAGCTGTGCCTTTCCATGATGAGCTGCTGTAATAAGGCACAAAAACTGCTAACATGATCAGCAGCCACATTGCACAGGCCATGTTCAGAACAGGGCTACCAGAACAGGAAGAGTTCCATTTATATTCTTGCAGCATTTGTACTCAGAGACCATCTAGTCAAGATCACCAGACAGGAATGGTTTAGCCTTGACATCACTGTCAATTCTAAAATTGAAAAGAGTTTGTTGTTTTTCTCCCTCCCTTAGAGAATTATTTCCAATATTTTCAAGAACTGTCATTTCCTGTAAAATAATGTTTATGATGGCAGGCTCTCAGTCTTTCTGGTGCTAGTTGTTTTGGGTTTTTTTTCACAGGGCTGTTATTTATTGTAGCTGTTCTTTGTTCTCTGTTTTTTCTGACTTCCAGCATGCCTTTCAAAACTGCAGAGATCTTACGGTAGAGTGGCTGAGAGTTGTTTCAATCTATTCAAATGAATGCTGAAAATACCATCAAATTTTGGTGTTCATTTTAAAGAGACTGTAAGATAAATCAAAGGAAGACAATGTTCATATTATGCCTCCTTTCCACATTCTCATCTTCCCCTCCAAAAGCACAGAGCATTAAAGCAGCTCCACGCCATGGAAAATTATGTTTAAATCAACACAGTTTGTGAAACCATGCTTGCTGCCTTTCAGTTTGCTGCTTTTCCTGAGATCTTCCCATAGCAACCCCACATCCTGATTAGGGTCCATACAGGCAATTAGGCACTATCAGAATTTGGAGCTAGATCTAACTTTCCTTGAAGGAACTTATACCAGTGTGCCAGGTTAATTCAGAAGCCAACAGACATGAGCAAGCTTCTGAGAATAAGGAGCTGCCTCAGCATTTTCAAATCTTCTAGGCTGCAAAAGCAGCAAGAGGAAATGATTTGACCAGTTCACACTACTCGTTAGTAATGCACATTTCAATGGCTACAGAAAAATGTATGAATTGCTTATGGTGGAAAACATGTGCAATTTGGTGATGCAGTTTGTGGTCACCAAAAGGAAATCCCACGACAACAGTGACTTCAGGGAACAGGTTATGGCTCAAAGAGATGAAAGAAAGACTCAAGTTCTGTGTTTGCCCCAGGAGACAAAACATTCAGCAAAATTTTATTGTGACCAGCGACCTACTGGGGCCAAGATACCAAGTGCATTGGGTCATGAAAGGTGCTGACAGCATCTCCCCAGAATGTGGAATTAGGGAGAATATAGGCATAATATTCTGCTAAGTTTTTACTAGGAAACATGGAGACAGCAGGCAATGTTCTCCCACATCCCCTCTGCTCTCTCTCACAGACACTTGCTTTGTCTGTACCAGCTGGTTTATTAACAAAATATTGTTTTTCATTCCACTTATTCTCCCTTTGGGCTTTCTATACTCCTGGTCACAGAGAAAAAGGTAAATAAACCTTTTAAATTATATAGCCTGTCAGAATTTTTCCATACTCACACAATTTATTACATATTTTTGTACTTCAAATTTATTTTTAACCCCCTTTCATCACACTTAGCATTTTCCAGTTTGTATCTGAAGGTAACAACAGAAAAGAGCACAACCCTTTCACTGCACAAGTCCAGAAACAATTCTTGCAAGACACATTTCATGAGAATCTATTTTTTTTCCCCTTTGTGTAGAAGAATTGATATTTCTATACACCTGAGGAGTGGCCCAGAAAAGGAAGATATTTACCTTATAGCTGTGCAAAATATTGTAGTTTTCACATCAGACAACCAAATGCTTGGGTTCTTTGTCGGATGACTTTCACAGAAGTAGAAAATCTATTTCTTACTTTCCAAGTAGACTTAAAATATTTAAGCAGTTGGTAATCCACAGACCAAACTCTGACTACAGAGGGAAAATATAATTTGGTATATTAGCTTTCAGACTAGCATTAATTTAGCATTTTGAGGTAAGCTGAATTGATGCTGGAATGTGTATTGCTATATGACCCTAGGAAAACAGCTATTCTAGGCTTCGGGCATATTAAACACAGAGTATGGGGTCAACTGACGAGTACAAAGTTTCTTTTCTAAATAAGAAACAAATTCCTTATTTGTAAGCATAATGGTTCTGACACAGGGAAGATCAAATAGTAGCTCTTTTCTAGATGTATGTTCATGCATATTTTAATTTGCACCATCCAGTTTTAGATTACTTCCTCTGTGCTTACCATTCCCTAAAACTCCCTCTTCTACTTGAACTTTGTATCCTGCTAGAGACTCATCCCTGGCTGTTTCA
>JBCJKH010063009.1:24150-36880 GCA_039877255.1 Loriculus beryllinus
ACTCATCCCTGGCTGTTTCATCCTTACCCATGGAGACCTGGGATCCTGGCTTCTCTCTTCAGGCGCACAGGAAATCTTGGGCTACTACAGTTGGAAATTCACCTTCCGGAGACTTTCACCATGAAAACAAAGGAAATAATGGAGAGAGAAGTAGTTACCAAAAGGAGACAGCCAGAAGTTTAATGTCATCAACTCACAGACAACCTGGCCACTGAGGCAAGAATGATGTTGTGTGTAAGAGCAAAATCTTGGAGAATGAGAAATGTAATACATTTTTCAACAGCATGAAAAAACAGCTTTTCTTCTTTTGAAAAGACTATGTAACCTTGTAAAACCCTGAGAATATATGTATTCTACTGAAATATATATTTCTCCTGTATATGTATATTTATATAGGAACAGTCTGAGAAAGTGATGACCTCTCCAGAGATTTTTAAGTTCAGCTCATGAAAAGAAGAGCTTACTGCTGCCAGCAGTGGGTAGGCCAACTATATTATGACTGTATTCAGAGTCAGACTATTTCATGGTGCTTCTCTCTCTCCTTTCCTATCTCCCTGCATTCTCCAGAGCAATTCAGGTACAGAGTCAAAGGCACTTGCCAGCTCCAGAAGCTCACTTTTAAGGTCCAACTCAGACAGATCCTGCTCCTACCTTCCTGCCAGCGCTCATGCCTTGTACCCAATAAAATACTGCTTTTGGCTAAAAGCAGAAAGCAACAGAGGCTGAAAGTACTAGCATCCCCTCTCCCCACTTTCCCAGTGCGCCTGTCCCTGCACACTGCTCCCCAAAACTGCAGAGAGGCAGGGCAGAAGCAGGTGCAGGGACTGCAATTACTTTTTTGTAATGACATGCGAATTTGCTCTGGTCTCCCTGTCCACAGTTGTCTGGAGGAGTTGCCTCACCATCATTCTGAATCCCATCTCAGCCTGGAGCAGACAATCACTCTGTGGTCTGTGTGTGGAACTCCATCCATAGCCTCAGACCTGCTGCACCTTTAAAAGCCCTTTCAGAAAGGAGCTACAAGACAGATCACCAGTCAGTTTGCTCTGGTGTTCAAAAATCTTCACTTGGAAAAGGATTGGTGAGATCAGGCAGTAAAAATTAACCCATTAGATACAGATCATGTATTGCCAAATTTAACAAAACGTACTTAGGAGATGTGCACTTGGCTTCCCTGACCCACTGTAGAGGCCTTCATTACTCTGCTGCTGGCATTACCAGCCCTAGCCAGTATGTCTGTGCTCCCCCCAGGTGGTTTCCTACCCACAACTCCCGCGGAAAATAGAGCTCAGTGGAATGGCCAGAGGGACCAGGCAGAAAAGGTGGGAAGCCTCAGCACTCACTGCATCCTTTCCCAGGAGCTGTGATAGAGCAGCTATGGACCTACCTGCAAGGAGGCTTTCTGATATTAACAATAGCAGAAAAGCAAGGCCATAGCTACTGATAAAAAAAGACAAATCGTCAGATACTGCCTCAAATATCACATATCTGACACCAGTCAGGAACAAGGCTGAAACCACTGAGAAAGTGGCACAGAGGAAATCTTCTAAAGATGAAACCTGCCACCCTTCTTTAAACCTCCTTGTCTTCTCTAAGGGCCCATAAACATCAGAGGCAGGAAGCACTGCTGCCATCATTAACAAGGATATTGTGCCCATTGAGGCAGAGCATAGGAAATTCACTGAATTTCTGGCTTTAGCCCCAGTCTTTTGGTGGAGGAGGAGGATGATGGTGAATAAAAATATGTTGGAAACCAAATGGCTCGATACGAAAAGCCTTGTAGGAAGCAGAGAGTAGCTCATGCTCAGGGCTAGATTTTCCCCCTAAGCTGAATACTTTGACTGCACAGTCCTCACTGAGTGGTCAGGAATGAAATGCCTTTGCTGCCAGGCAGCTTGAGGGCCATCCAGTTTGTAGTCTGGCATTCCCACATTAAGAAGGCCACAAGAGACCTTCTGCTACTTGAGTCCATTTTTAGAACAGAGGCACTGCTCCCCATCAGCATCACTGGGGCTTCTTTGGATTGTCGATAGGCAAGGTGATAAAATAGACTAACACCTTCCTGCCATGACGGACATGAATTTCCATGGGGCGTGAAAGTTTTTAATTTGAGGAATATTGAAAATGAATGTATCAATTCCTCTATGCTGAATACTCATCTGAAAGCAGATTTCAAAAATAAACCAGCCACACTGAGGACTCAGCTGTCATAATTATGTAGAAAACATATGCACACAGAAACAGCTTTGAGACTGCTGTGCTCCTTTTTGCATTTTTTTACATCCTCAAGAGAACAATAAAACCCAAATAACAGGTAAATTTTTAGAAAAAAAATAAGGAAAAAAGGAAGCTGGCCTCATGTCTTATTGTATCTGGATCTTTTCAGAGGAAATGCTATAAATTGCACGTGCAACTATGTAAGCATGCTATCAGTGCTGACTGAAAATAGTGCTACAGAAAAGAATGGATTTATTTCACGTGCTACTTTTTTCTTCTTCTTCTTGTTATTGTTGCTATTACTACTACTATTATTATTATTGTTACTATTATTATCCAATCCACTAGGGTTAAATCTTTAGGAAGCCAGAAATGAGAAAGGCAAGAGGAGAAAGAAATCCTAAAGGACCTAGCTTTTTCAGTGGTGAAAGTTTAGCATAAAAGACGTTCTCACATCATAGAGATGCTGGATTAAGGAAGAAACTGGGGAGCCTGACTGGCCTTTCAAGACTGGTAGCTAAAAAGTGGATAAATCAGATAGAATGGGGCAAGAAAAGGATATTCACCTCTCCTTGGGCTGCTCTGTGCAGGTTTTAGACTGTATTGAATAAAATATTCACAAAAAGAGGCCTTCTGGGCACTCCAGTGCCCAGTTCTCAGGGGTCCTTCTAGGCAAAGATTAGGCAGATGCTTACCTTGAGGAATCTGTCAATCTTAATGTGCATGGAGACACTCATGGTACATCATCTGGGGCATCTATCACCGTCCTGTTGCTATAGTGTTACATGAGTCTTTGTAAAGAATAGCAAAGTAGGGAAATCTGTCTCCACAAAGCTTCACGGGGGTTTAACAAAATAGTACTTAGAGACTGAATGATGCAGTCACTGTAACAATTTGTGATCACATTTGGCTGTTCTCACATCTTATCTTAAAAATTAAAAGCTTTCCTGTATCTGCTCTTAGGGTACAGACTGTCTGATGTAATTGTGTCTAAGGAGCCGCACGCTGGGAAAAATAAGTACTCTTTCAACAAGCTGTAACAGCCTCCAGCTATCCCAGTTACCAGATGGAATCAATACGTATTAAGGACTGCCGTCCCACTTCAATCAATGCAGAAGCACATACTAACTGTGTCCTTGCAGGATAGCTTTGGTGCTATGTTTTTGAAGCATACATCATAGCTAGAGCACTCTGCATCCTGAAATTCTACCTACTTCAGCTTCTCTTTTGAACTCACACGTTGTAACTGAAACCAACAAAAAGTTCTATTAAACATTATCCTTACCTAATTGAATATATTAGTTGTATATAGCAATTACATTCTCCTTTTTACAGTATAGTAAAGCACTTATGGTATAATAAAATCTACCACACAGTGCTCAACAGCCCAGTGTGTTGAGCAATTCAGGTTTTAGTGCCTCATGTAAGTTAGGAATTGATTTTAATTGCCTGGCATAAATCACACAGTCCTACTGTAGAGACTCTTATTATTTCACAGACAGGGCTGGTTTTTTAATCCTTCATATTCATGGTGAATAAGAGGGAACCAGAATGAAAAGAAAATCACCTGAAAATTTATTTTTGAGGAAGAGAGATTTCTTCTGAATTCAGTGAAAATTGAACAAATGCTGTGCATTAGTCAATGTCATTGGCATAAGCATAGTAGTAAAGAAAACTTTGTACGTCACCACTAAACCTCAGGCACTGCAACTATTTAAAGAAGTAAACCCTGACAAACTATGTGAGACTGACACCAAAGAGAATATGCAGTAGAGATAGAAATTTCTTCTTACACAGCTGTCCTGAACTCTCTGTGTATCACAGCCAGAAATAATATCTCCATGTATTCCGCATGTGTGTTTGGATTTACAAAGCATGCAAAAGGGAAGCATTTTCTCATGAAATTTGTCTCCCTTATGCAGAATTTCTGTGCCAATGCCATTTAGTCATTTGTCTTAGTAGTAACAGAAATAAAACTAAAGCTAAACCTAAAATCAAACCAAAACATCCTGTGTTTGAGGGGGGCGGGGGTGGGGGAAAGAAAAGCATGCAACGTTATCAGATGTTGACCTCTGGGAAAATATCCAGCATGTTAAAAAGTGAAATGGAAGTGGAAATTGTCTGCACTGATTGTGAGCTTCCATACAGTTAGCGCATTGATGGTGATATCATTTTTTTTTGTCTATACTGCACAATAGTTCTCAGGGGAAGGTGAGGACACAGGAGAGAGAGACTTGCACCTCGTGTCTTCCAACACCTAGGTCCCAAATTCAGGTCCACTCAATACTGATTTGCCTCTTTGCACCAATATCAGCTCTGACACCTCACATCTGCAGGAGTAAATAGCCCCCTCAGCACTGCAGCATTCTGATATATCCTTACCATATGAATGAGGAAGAAACAGAAAATGAGCCATCAATCAGATATCATAGGTATGAGTTAAATCTAAGAGTCAAAAGCAACATAGGGTGATACAGATATATTTGATATATTTATCAGTCTTTATAACTTCAAAGTTATACTTAAAGGTTCAAAGCCTTTTTCACGTAAACAGAAGAAACGTAATTCAGTTAAAAAACTAAAATAGTTTGCAAGGGAAGCTGAAAAATCATTTATATGCAATTAATCCCATAAATTTACCACTTCTCAAGATGTTAAATTATTTCTCTCAGCATTTCTTAAGACCTTTTATTTTCATTACTGGACTATCAGTTGCACATTTATCAAGCTTGGAAAGGCTAGGTCATCATTTTTAAAACCACATTATACAAGGGAAAGTTTACCGCCACATGCAAACTGGCTTTTAAAGTTCACAGTGCTGTTATAAAGGTCATGGTGATACTTAGTGAAAATTGAATCATGCAGAAGTCAATACAAAAAGACATATTGTCTTCCTTCAATAAGGAGCTTTTAATGCTGCGCCAGTTTATTTACCATCAAACTCTGCAAAGTCAGCAAGCTAATAAGGAATTTAGGATTTATGGGACCTTTAATTCAGCATAGAAAAAATAGTTAGCAAGTGACAGACTAATAGGCCAATTATCTGAGGAATATTTTGTTTATTTGGCAGAAATTACAAGGAGATGCATAATAAAAATACCTTCAGTAACCAATTTATTCGTACATTAAAATAAGCTCATTCACGACTACTGTGCTACAGAAAGTACTATTAAAATGTTCAAAGTTCTTCCCTGATGCAAAACAAAAAAGCTTAACCACGGCAATATACAATATTAATATTGTTTTATGGTCAATTTATGTCTAGACACAAGCAATAAGAAGTGGAAAGATACTACAGAAATTACAGCTTCTGTACAGGAAGCAGGAACAAAGCCCCAAAGGGTCATGTCCATGTTTGTCTTATTCCAGATTTAGAAATTATTATTTTTCCCTATTAGGTATGGGTCTAAAATATTAGCTGTTTTCTTTGCATGAATGAACTCTGGAGAGGGAATAGTCTGACAGAATTTTTATTAAAAATATGCTTGAATAAAATTTTGCCTTTTTATGTAGCTAACTTAACCTAATTGTACGGCCCTTCATATTGGCTAACAAACGCACTTCATGAAACTAACCACAAGTGTTTAAAGATCCTGACTTAATAACATGATGCAAAAGACCACAAGTATCATATAATTTAGAAGTTTTGATGAAAAATAAAGAAACACAGGCCACAAAGTCTCTGAAGCAGCCAAAAAAGTGAATATTTTCTGATTCTACAGGCTTTGGCATGAGACATGAAAGAAAGTTTAAGCCCTGCTTTTTCATTTTGGGGACTTTTGTTAGAGCATTTATGCATTAATATTCATAGGAAGGCATTATAGTTCAAGTATGAAAGAAAATAATATATTCCCAATATATATTTCACATATAATTAATCTAATACATAATGTCCTCTGGGCATTGACTTTACTAAAAATAATATAGATAAGGAGGTAGTAACTGCACCATTGCCTTAGCAGGTCATGGGAAAAATGTTATTAGAAAACAATACTTTAGTTTCAGGATTTTCTGAAATGACTAGTGACACTGAATACCCTAATTTGGGTCATTTATCACTATTTAGGCGTAAGGGGTTTCATTGTTAAAAAATGTGCTATTCATTTTCTAAAGCTAAGATTCTTCAAGATTCCTCTTCAAGAGGGCAGACATTGGGAAAATAAGGCACATGTATTGCTTTTAAAGTTCTTGGCTGAAATTTTCGTTTGAGTTGGGAAGAGAAAATAAAAATCATGAACTAATTCCAGTGGCCACTGTGTAACCTTTGGACTTCCTCAGACCTAGCTTGTTCCCGTATACAAGCTCCCAGGAAACCAAGATATTTTGTTCTTAGCTGATTACAGTGAATTCTTATCTAAAAGTTACTTGTTTTCTCCCAAGAACTGAAATTTTGGATCAAATACTGAGACAGTGGACAGTGCTATCCTGTCCAATTCGTGCTCCTAGGACTGCTAGTCTCAAGAATAGTGTTTGCTTAGAGGAAATATAAATCGAAATAACATACAAGCTTAAAGAAAGTATTAATACTAAATGTGTCTGATTTTTCCACTTAAAGAAAATGCCAACAGACAGGGAACTACTCAGTGTCACAGCTTTGCTTTTTCATTTGTGGTTTATGAAGAAAGCTAAAATAATTATTCTTGGGGTTTAAGCAAATGAATCAAAACTTTCCTTTTATTGGAATATAAATGTAGGTACAATGTACAGAAAATCAGACTGCTAAAGTGATCACACGCTAAAACAGCAGTTTCATAGCTTTCTCTCCTGCTTTTATGTGTCTGCAATAAAGTCTTTTTTTTTTATAAGGCAGCAGAGACGCACTTTCACTAATCTACAGGATGTTTCATAGCTCGGACAAATAGCTTATGGATCTTTATTTCTCACAGTGATGAATCTCTTACTGTCCACAGGTCACAGAATCATTTAGATTGGAAGGAACTTGTTGAGATCATCTAGTCCAAATCCCAGACCAGCACCAAATCTGATAGAGATTATCAGGTCAGACGTTTATACTAGAACTGCCACCCACTGCAACAGGATGGAGAGGAAGACAGATAGAAGCTTTTTAAAAAAAATATAAGGCAATGATTTTATGTTTTCAGACTGAATCTGATGTACAATTCTAACACAATAATAGGTATTATTTATTTATTTGGAAATGAAAAACATAAACCGAAAGAGATTTCACTATTGTGCTATATAGTGTATCTATGCTAAATAAAAGCCTAAGACCTTGCTCCTTGACCTGTATCTCCTTCCTTGTATCTATGCTAAATAAAAGCCTAAGACCTTGCTCCTTGACCTGTATCTCCTTCCTTGTATATGCAGGTAACCGTGCTGACGTTGAGCACACTTCTGCTCTCTGTGACCTGGCTCTTCGGTATGCCAGCTCTTCCTCATGCGGTAATCCCATTTATCTCATATGACTCACAGTCGCTCATTTCCACTTGCTGGAGTGTCACAGAGGGTACAGAAAGGAAATATAAGGGCCAGGACGTAGGCACAGAAATTAAAGCAATTTTCTGGAGAACCCATAGAAATGCAACAAAATGAGATGGAAAAATTCCTCAATTTATGCAGAACCCTCCTGCTATTATATTAACAGTTGTCCATTGTGTCTTTCAGTACAGCTATTGTCTTCCTTTTCGCTTTGATTATGGTATTTCACAAACAACTTAGGAATGTGGTGATTCATAAATACAGGTAGAATCCTCAAACTTTTAAAAATATATATATACATAAGGCTTGAATCTTTTTCAGGGGTACTGAATGATTCTCTATTCATTAGTGAGGGAAGATGGGAAACAGGGCTGACATATGCAGGTTCAGTAAGCCAAAACTTTCAATACACTTCTCAGTAAGCTCAGTAAGCTTCTTTGGAAAGGAACCTCTACATAGCACAGAAAGAGTGCAGGTATTTTTACACCGAATGACTGAAAAAATGCATTTGTGAAGTAAAGGATCTAGAAGGGAGAAACAAAGAGATGAAGAGATTCCTCTCACCAGTGTATTTTTATATACAAACATTTAATAAAGACCCCCATGGGCAAGTGCTTTTAATACAAGAAGGGGGGCAGAAAGAAACTTTGAGTCCAGAACTGTTCACTGAAATTTGTTCATGTATAATACATGAGAGCTTTTTCATGGTTTTTTTTAATCTGTTCACAAGGTGAGTTTGCAACAATAAAAAGGTGGCAGAAACAAGTGCAGAGAAAGAGAAAATGCCTTACAGTAACAGCTTTAAAGGATTTAAAGATTTTTCTCTCTTGGTTTCAGACGAGCAAATATGCTTTTGGCCAGGTAAAGGTGAAAGCAAGTGCCTACCCCTGATGGGAGAGCGCAGCCTTGACTTCTTGTCACTCCTCCATGCACCAGAGGCAGGGAAACAACAGGACCATTGCTGAATGGTAATGGTCCTTAGCAATGCGACTACTGTCATGGCTAGAAACCAGGCAGTGGCTTGGCAAGTTTCCCTATGCTACTCTGTCTAAAATTCCTCATATGAAAAGGGTATTTTTTACCAGCAAAAGACCAGCTCTGTCCGTATGCCTAATGAACTCCCAACTCCTTCAAAGAGGCTGTTGACACAGCTGCCAATTAACACCATTTGTGATGTACACAAATGTCTACAAAGTCTTTACACAGGCCAAACAGCGCATGGACTTTCACTCATTACTGTTGTAGGTTAAATTTAAGCTGGTGACAGGGAAACAGATGTGAAAGGTTCTTTAATCTTGAGCTTTTCCATTCAGCACTGGAAGTTTTTCCAGGGTGGGGTTTTTCTTTTGAAGGCTGCAGGCCCAGTTTATGCTGCTGATGAAATAATCAAGGTCACCAAAGGTCTGTGTTTTGACAGTGTCCAAGCAAAAGTCCCTCTTTCCTGAACATCTTTGACATAACCTTTCTTCAAATAACAGAAGCCAAAGGAAGACTGTCATGGTCAGAAGGAAGACATGGTCAGTGTCCATGTCTCTGCACTGATCATCCCCCAAAGATTAGATGAGGAGAATGCCACAGAGACCACAGGAGCCTTTGATATTATTGTGTGAGTCATCAATAGTCAAAGGAAAAGAAGCTGTGTTTTCCATCCTACCAAAATGTATGTGGAAGAGGCAGGCAGGACTATTTTCTTACAGTGTTACCACCTCAGAAGCTTCAGTGCCCTCTAGGATGCTCCTGTCACCTCCCTATCTGATGCATGAGCACAGAACATCTACAGCCGTGTTCTCAGGATGCATTTCCACTGCTGTTCCTGTGCTTCAGTCTCAAATTCCTTCCCTCTCTGGTTCAGTGTTAACCTTAATACACGTCTGAAGAGACATATGAATTTCCTTTTCTGTCTTCCTTTAATTTGTGATTCCTCCTATATTCGTAAAGATGAATATAAAATCCAGCATCTTTTACACTGAGAAAAACCAGTCCCATGCTGACTAATTGCCCAGTTTCTTAATGTGTGGTATTCAGTAATTGCATGCACAGGGAGGTTATGGTCTGTTGTTCTTTTAAAAAGGGAGGAAGAATTCGTGCATACACATCTCCACTCCAAGCATTTGGACAACAGATATCAGTGTAAAAGAGGACAGACCTTGACCCACTGACTTCAGGCAGAACCAGGTGTCTCCTACACCCTTCCAAAGCTGTTTGCACTTCTGAACTCTGCAGCTGTTAGTATCTCTCCACAATCAGCTCACCAAGCTACTTCAATGCGCATCTGTCTGACAGCCTTAATTCTTCAGGGTACTAGTGAAAACATACAGGATGCAGAGATACCATTCACAGATGCTTAGTTGGTGAGGCTGATGTTTTCCTTCTTGATCAACATCAAGAATTTGCCTGGGAAAACAACATTTTCCTGCTGTTAGATTCTATGCACGGAAGCAGAAAAAGGGAAGTAGGTAAAAACCAGTAAAAGCACACAGGAAGGTAGACTGCTGTTCTATAGGTCTCATTTCAGGTTCATCTGTTATATGGCATGCTCACAAGAAATCTTCTGGAAGGCTAGGAAAAAACATACCACAAAAAAACCTTATCTAATAGAGAGAAACGGGCCACAATTTATATCTCTTTTGCTCTATTAAAACACATTAAGGTTATTTCTGCTCTTTCCTGACTGTTTCAAAGGTGAGGCCACTCACATCAATGAATCTCTCCCTGATGCATTGATTTCATTTTACTTTGTTTCTTTTACTGGCAACCAGTTTAAAACACATATTTACACACTAATTTCTAAGACGTTTGGCTCAGGCAAACTGATCTACATCTACATAAAACAAACAGCCAACAAATGGATTATAGAGCAATTGCCAAGCGTTCAGACATTGCTGAATATATTTTTCCTCTCAGTTTGGATACCAGCCCATGGTCCTGAAAGTTTACATGGCAAGTATAAACAGTGACCTCTACTTTGTCTGTTCTATTGTAAGCACAACAGTGAAACCAACTAAATAATTTTGCTCAAAATCATCTTTCCATCTTGCTTGAAAATCAGACATTGATTTTCATAGAATCACAGAATAATTTAAGACAGGACGGATGTATGGTCAACCTCCCAGCTCAAAACAAGTCCAGTATCAAAGTTAGACCAGGTTTCCTAGGACTGTCTGGAGTCAAGTTTTTACCGTCTCCAAGGATGGAACTTGCACAGTCTCTGTGCAGCCTGTTCCAGTGTTTGATGGCTCTCATTATAAAAAAAGAGCAAATCCTAATAACTTGTCGGAACTTTTGTTGCATGGCTTTTATGCATTGCCTCTTGTCTTTCATGTTGCACCTCCAAAAAGAGTATGGCTTCATCATCCTTGTAACCAGACATTAGGCAACTGAAGGCAGCAATAAAATCTTCCCTTGGCCTTCCCTTCCCCAGACTGAAAAAAACAAGTCTCTTAGCAGCATTTCCTCCATCATGTGCTCCAGCCCCCAGCCATCCTGGTGGCCTTCTGCTGAACTAATTCCAGTAAGTTAATAACTTTTTGCTACCATTATGCCTACTGTATCTTGGTACATTTCATAAATACTTACCATAATCTAATGTGATGAAAATGTTTTTATGTTTGAATTTGTGGGTGAGTCTGGCACATGAATGCTCACCAACACAGCCAGATATCTTGCAAGCAGAATCTCGGTTAATTTCTTTCCTATATATGACAGTACACCACAGCACATCCAGTCCAGGATGTGTTTTGAGAATACTAGATACATGTCAAGTTCTTTGGCAATTAGTTTTGTAAAGTGAGCCAGTGTACGACAAGTCAACTCTGTAGTTTAAAGGCTTGGTGAAACGATCATCTTATTAATAAATGATGTATTTTAACGAAGAGCTGGCCCTGATTGCATTATGTATGACAGAAAATACAATGTCCCAATGAGAAATACAGCAAAACCAAAACCCAGACCTCTCAAAAACATCAAGTAAGAAGCTAGAGCTGATATTGCAGGGAGGAACACAGATGCATTTTCATCCTGCAAATGCCTACCAGTTCTTGCAGGTATAACTATTCTGTAATATTTGTCAACAAATCAAAGACTAAATTAAAGACTCACTTAAAATCGTGTGTGAAACAGTTCTTCACTGGTTGTATTACGGGCCATTAATGCACCCCATCTATATTCTATGATTCATATTTCCACAGGTAACACAAGTCATATAATTGTGCTAATAAAATATAGGCATAATTTTCTAACATGGTCTGGCAATAATAAAGCATTATAGTTTGAACAATGGACCAAGTGTTAAGCTGATTGCAACTATCTGTTGTGTTCAGTTCTCTTTTGCCAGCTATGGTGTAGCAGTGACTAAACAGAAAACAATTCTCATATATTAGGCAGTTTGAGACCAGCTATTGGAGCCAAAGGGTGCAGTTAACCAAGGGATAGCATGCAAAATCAAAGGCATTTTTAATAATCTCATCGCAATGAATCAAATTTTGCCCTGAGGACTAAACTAAAGTGTGTTTATTTGCTTTTTGGATGTGTTTAGTAGGATTTTATGTTAGTGAAAGACTGAAGCCATTTAGGCTGGGTTCATTTCTACCTAGCTAGGAAATGTATGTTGCCTGCCTTAGAAATCCCAGACTCCTGAAGAAAAGATGTGTTTTCACCAAAGTGCCGGAAAATGCTCAAGATCCGTTTTATCCTCTCTTTTGCAAAAAAAATAAAAAGAAAAAATAAAAAGAAAAATAGCCTTAAATTCATCATTAAATTACAGCTGATAGTTAAGTTCATGTTTTACATTTCTTTCAAATGTGTTGTTACCTTGTACAGTCTACATAGACTTAGTCTACTACTGTTTCTATATAAGCTTATGGTTAGAATGTCGGCCATGGATTTTATGCACTTATTATTTTAATGGATGCATTGAACACAGATCTTTTCTTTCATCTCTGACTTGACATCACTCCCTTACTTTTACAGTTTAATAAAGTATAAAGGAAGGGGCAGTAGGGCAAGAGAGGGAACCCCTGTCTAATTTCTTTGAGCTTTTTATCAATTTCAGACAGGAAATTACTTTTAGAGAATG
>JBCJKH010063014.1:15403-29755 GCA_039877255.1 Loriculus beryllinus
AGTTTGTACTGTAAGAGGCCTGGGACCTATCCCCTTGAGGGTGGTTCTTCACTGACAGGTTTCTTCTGTCAGCTAGGTCAGAGGTTCCATTGCTGTCTAAGGTCAAGTATTTTGAACATTTATTAGACAGAACAAGCTACAATAAGTCACTCTACCCAGAATCTATCTCATTCTTTTGTTGAAAGCAGCTTTCGAATGTCAGTGCTTTTCAACATGGGCTAAAGGGCTCCAAAAGGGAAAAATCCCACAAAGTTGTCGAAGTGTTAAAATGAGAGTGTCTTTGTAGGAATTGAGCTTTATGCAAAAGAGTTTATATAAGTGTAATCCCTGAATAAGAAGAGTACAAGCGGAGGAATTTAGTCTTGAATTTAGGGCTTTGTTGGAAGCCTAAAAAAGTAATTTTCCTTCATGAAATTTCTCTTCTTTGGATGGTACAGCACAAACGAAACATGGGCTGACTAGAACACAAAACATTACCTTCTGATTTAAAAGCTAATTCCTGTTTTGACAGCATGTTAAATAGTTTGTGAATTTTTTGAGTTACTTTACTGCTTCCACCTTTGCTTTTACTCATGCAGTGAACCCCGCCGCGCTTTCTGACCTAATGTGAGGTGTTTTTGATTTGGCACAAAGCATGTACAATGATGGTTCCTCACCTAAGAAATAAGCAAAACCCTTTGGACACAAATGACACCTCCTTTTGTTTTGTAGTGTACCGTGGTGTCATTCTCTGTGAATGTGGTCAGATCTTTTTGTTGGTTTTGGTTTGTTTCTCCCCCCGTCTTTTTCGTGGGGTGGGTAGGGTGGGGGGTTAAAGCCATAGGAAGAAAAATGTGATGTACGTGTCCAGTCTGTACTTTTTTTGTTTTTGTTTTGCAAGAAGAGTTGAAAAATATTTTTGATAATGAGTAAATGGTGGAAAATGCTTCTTAGTATTCTTGTCTTTATTTGCCAACCCAAGTACCCAGGATCTGTGTTTTTTAGCCCTCATGAATGAGATTTAACAATGTCCTATTAAAATGTATTTAGTTAAACTTGTATGTGATTTTTGTGTTGACCCAAAAGGATCCTGCCATTTTCTAACTTTATGGTTTGATGGTGACCTACTAATGTAAATCTGTTTATTAGTTCACTACGTGTAAGAAAAGTAGCTGAACCAGAGTCTGATTTAAGGGGAGTGAACTGCACGGTGTGGGTTGTTTCTGAATGCTTTTGCAGAGCTGTTAAAGTTTTGCTGAGATTGTTGATGGTACATTTATTAGGACTTTCATTAAATTAAATACACAGTACCTTTGCTCCAGAAATGCGGGAGAACTTGGAATCTTTACTATCTCACTGCTGCATTAAATGTGGTACCAAAAGTTGGAGAATTTAGGTCAAGTGTATTTTGGAACCATGGACAGGAGAGCCCTGATGGTTAATGTAAAACTGCAAATGGTAGATTCAGGTTGTTTCTAAAAACATTTCCTTTTATGCTGCCACGTTCTTGAAATGTATATTAAAATTCAAATTGATTTAATAAATGTTAGTTTTCTAATTCTATTTTGCAACTGCTGAGGGCATCAGTGTGGCATATGTTGAACCTACTGTGTAAATAACCACTTAGGCCGTTGATGACTAATTCTGTAATTGTTTAAATTAGGGTTGGCTTGGTTTGGTTTTCTTAACCTCCTGGCTAACTGTTCTTGAATAAGCTGAGCAATGGAAAGGATCAGAATGTTGGTGGAAATAACTGCAGTGGTTCTACTCTGAAGAACTTTAGTTTCTGGTTTATAGCAATAGTACTGTGTGGGACCTTCCAGCCTCGGCTGTGGTCAAAGAGCTGAGTGGAAACTCAGCCCAACGCAGCCCACAGCAAGGACTTGCCCCCTGCTGCCTGTATGCTGGGAATCACTCATGGAAAGCAGTCAAAAGGGGCATTTTAGTTCCAGTGTAGGCTGGGCTGGCAGGTGTCTCTCCTGCGGGCTCTGGAGCTGGGAACCGTTCTCAGCGTTAGTGTAGAGGAAGCTGCTTGGGGGGTTCTCATATAGGAAGTGTGTAATGTTTCAGCTTTCTTCCCAATCCACTTGACGACAGTGATTAACTTCCAAACTTTATGGAAATCCTGTAGTTTGTAGCGCTGCATCAGAAAGGAAAAGCAGTTCATCAAACGTTTTGCTGCGGAAGGCTCCCTGCCTGAAAGTGTGTTGCAAAGATGGGAAGAACAGAGCTCCTTCCGGACTTAGGGTCACATGTAGTGGTACCAAATTAGCCCAGTGCTTTTGCTCAGCCTGATGTGAACATGTGGAAGATGCTTGTTCAAGAAAGACAAGACATCTAAACTTTCATTTTGGGTGGAAAGGCTGTTTCCACATAATCGTGTATGAGCAAAATCATTGGTTGGGATTAAATCCCAGAGGGAGGGGGAACAAAACTGGAAATGACACTTGGACTGTGTTTACCTTGCTGCTCTTCCTGTAGTTCATTCATGCAGGTACTTACGGCAGGGTAAGGAGCTGCCTGTTCAATGGAACACCGATAGGTTTCCAAAGAAGAGATGATACAGATGTGGCACATGAATTGTGCAAGGATTCTGGCATGATCCAGAATAAAAGCTGCTTTTTACTTGATGGAAGAAGCCACTCCATCACTTTAATGTTTATACAGATTACACTGATTAAAAAAACTCTTTTGATTGCTAACTATCTGACAAGTGAAATGGCAAGAAGAGCGGCTTTGTATGTTAGAATGATTCCAAGTATGTGGCACAGCTGATGAAACTCCTTCTGAAAGGTACACACTACTACTTCAAGTGGTACTGAGAATGCTTCTTTGGTCTTAACTGTTAACAGTGGTCGCACTGCTTTGCCCCAGTATTTCTGTGAAGCAAGCCTGGAATTTTGGTTTTGGCAGGTTTGCTGACAGGTAACTGGATGGTGTGAGCTCAGTAACAGCCGGGAAGACTATTTTGGGCAGGAGCTGGAGATGAAGTGAACAGTAACACTGCTCCGCCACTGAGCAGGGCTTGCACTTTAAATTCAAAAGTCTTTTATTTGCCAAAAAAGAAGAAAATACAAAGTAAAAATACAAAGTTCAAACCATGCCAGCACAAAATGTCTCCAAACTACTTTTACAAAGTATGAGAACCTTTATTATTAAATATTCTGTTTCTAAACCCATCACCTGGTGATAGAGAGAAGAGCTCAGAACACAAGGGTAAGTACTGTTTGCATGTCTTTTCTTACAGTAGCTCATGCTCTTTTGCTGAGGTTCATTCTTGATTGCATAGACCTAAGATAGTGTGGTTTAGAAACGCTGTCCTTCAAAACCACCATTAAAACGACACTTCAGTGGCCTTGTTTTTGGCCTTTCAGGCCTATTTTGTTTCCAAAGCTAAGCACCGTACCTTGATGAGAGTATCTCAAGTCACCATTCTTATATCCTTAGTTCAGGAGATCAGGAAGGTTTTCCGCAGTGTTTCCTGTAAGCTGGAGCCTGATCGGGATTTCTTTTGCTATCCACGTCTGTTTTGCAGCACTGCCACTCGGTGGCAGGCCGCAGGAGGGGACCTCTATCGGTGCCAGGTTTGCTGAGGAACACACATGCAGCAGTTACTGCTGAGATTTTTGGAAGAAGAAAAATAAATGAAGCTAGTACCACTGCAGCAGGAGCTGTGGTTGTATTGAGCTGTACCTCCAATCTTAGTACTGCAGACAAAATCCTTGCAAATATACAGATAAAGAGCAAGGGTTTTGTAAGGACACAGGACTTTGCCAAGCAAAAGCAAACTAGGGAGAACATTAACAAAAGGGTATTTTGGTTTTATCACACAAAACTGAATTTTACTCGCTTTTCTGGCTACTCATAAGGAAAAAGGAATCCAGCTCCTAAGACTTCAGTTTGAGCTGGTTTACTATGAACACTGCATGATCTGTCTGTCTTTAAAAGTACAAAACATCTAAAGTGGTGTTGGCAGTTGGGAATGGAGACAAAAGTCAGAGTGAAGCAGACTGCTGCAAGGTTTCTGTGTGGTGATCCTTGGGTTGCTTCATTCTGGAGTGCTTGCTGACCTCTGAAGCTTCTTCTGGACTATCCCAGAAACAAAAGGACAGGAGCTCCCCTGTTTACCTTGCTGATTTGGAAACCTTCCACCCAGAGAAGCTGTGGACAAGGCTAAGTCACCAGTGGGGTGTAGAATATCTCCTTTAATTCAGCTGTGGCTGCTGAATGGTAGTTATTTTCAAAATTATTAGAATGAATTTCTGCTCTTGGACTAAATAATATGAATTGCTGCCAGTTTTGCACTGATACCATGCTAACAGTGGTGGCTGTAGCTTGTCCTTACAGTCACATATAAGGTAAAACATTTGCTTAAAATGGGTTTTGGGTTTTTTTGCTTTGATTAGCTTTTTGTGTTGATGTAGTACAAAGCATGACCAGGGTTTGGAATCACTTCACTGTCACAACAGCAGTGAACCTCTGTTTGCAGAAGAGAGGGCCCTGGGTTTGGGGACCAAATTGCTCAGCAGAGCAGCTACAGGCTTGTCTGAATTGACTGAAGTCAAACCTTGAAAAGGTAACTGGCAATTTTTACCACCTTCTTCCAAAAAAAAGACACCAGTTCAAGCAGACTGGTGTGGTATGAGATGGTGGGCTGAACTGATTTGATGGGTTGAGGTAAAGCCCCTCTGCAAAAGGTGTACAAAGAGAAAGACAAAGTATCCTGAAGAGGTGGGTTAACAGAGTGAGCAGGAACAGCAGCAGTGCGCTTGAGGCACAGCCCAGCAGGAACAGAAATGTCAAACCAAGAGAGCGATGCACCAAGGGATGCTGTGGGGTACCAGCTCTTCAGGCCACCACAGGCTGTGTCTGCATCCCAGCACACATCTGCTGTTTGAGAACAGGGTGTCACTTGCTCAACTGGCGATTCCTCAAGTCCTTCATCCAATTTCCTCCTAGTGTGACAATAGAATTGTGCATTCCCAGGAATACAGGTTCTTCGTAGAAAAGGATGTATCTCTGAGCTCTGATAGGGAGAAGGAAGAAATGTAATACACAGAAAGGTTGTTGGATCACCATCTCTGGAGAGTCTTCAGAACTTGGCTGGATGAGGTCCTGAGAAACTTGCTCTAATGTTGAAGCTGGCCTGTCTTTGAGTGAAGAGGTGGACTAGAGACACATGGAGGTTCCTTCCAACCCGACTTAATCTATTAATCTGTACAATAGCATTAGGAGAGCTGCTTTTCTTTGAGGCACAAGGGCTATCCCAGGTTAAAAACTTAAAAGAAACAATCACCAAGTTATTCTGGATTGAGGCTGCACATAATTTGCAAACTGGACATTCCAGTACTGCTGCTTATGGAGTTAAAAGCTAACAATGCTGATGTAACATGGAGGTCCAATTTCAGCCTAGAGTGGGGTCAGGTTCTTTTTGTTCCTTTGAGGAATTTTGTCTTTGGAGAGGTATAAAATTTTATCAAACTAAAAGGCCATTCTGGACCTTGACAGTGAAGAAAAGCGAAGAACTACTTTGGCTGGGTTCCTTCAGTTACAATGTGGATGGAGAATTAGCAGTTGTATGACTTCCATCCCATGTTCATTTCTGCAGTCGTGACAGTTTCTTCTGCATTTGGGCCTCTGTAGGATCAGCTCCAGTAAAGCTTTTCCCCTCAAGCTTATAGTCATGATGGAGATGTGATTCCAGCACCCTGGTATTGAACAGAGCTGCTCGTGTCCTTACTGCATTCAAAGAGACTTTATCCTAGTTTGGTTAGAGTGCTCCCTCCTGCTTACATCTTTTATTATGGAATGGAAGTTACTTTGCACTGTCTTTCCTAATAACCTGGGCATTCAGAAGTTTCCCAAATATCAAATCCAGGATCCTGGGGGTGTGTTGATGCTTCTGGATAAAACAGCAGCTTCGTTCAGGAAAAAGAAAATAGATCTCCAAGCTCAGTACAATTAAAATTTTCCTCTTTTCTGGAATTTGATCCTGAGAAGAGTCACTAGCCTCCACCAGGCAGCAGTGTATCCCACCTGGGCACTGGCAGGCAGGCATTGTGCTTCAAAGGCTCCTGGAAAAGTCAAAGCTGCATTGTAGTGATCAGCCAATTACTTATTTGGTTATTAATGCTCAGAGGTATCATCTAGGGATTAGTGTTCCGTTGTGCTAGTGTGTTTATACTAAACACACCCAGCTAATAGTCTGTGTGTGTATAAACAAGTTCTCTATTAATTGGATGGCTTCTGGCTTTAGTAAGGAGGTGCCTGCTTGAAGAACTCATCATGGCATTGGCAGTTGTCTCCTGGGTATTCTGGAAGCAATGTCCTGAGGAGGCATTGTCTGATAGTCATACAGTGAGGTAAGAGGAAATACAGTGTATACACACCAACCAAGCATTACGTATTTGGGCACAGTTATGACAGTTAAAATAAAATATGACAGCTGAAACCTGTCCCAAGCTGGAGAAGGTAAGTACCAGATACTGCTTGTGTGTATATGATGGCTAAAATTGAGAACTGGTAAGAATATGTTATAATCACCTTTGTGCTGAATCACAGACAGCTGCTAGTCAGCAAGGAGAAGCATCTCCAGCAGCAGAGCATGCGCTGTTACAAGAGCCAACAGTTGTGATTCTATGGAGAAAGTGAGGTTAATTTTGCACTTAAAGCAATAATTCATTAGTTAGTTTTCTCTCAGACAGGGGTGGAAAGTATTACAGACCAATTATTTTACTAGTTAAAGGATCCCTCTGGTGACAGAAATAAAGCACATGAGGGTTAGATTTTTTTCTTCACTATCTATCTCAGCTTAGGCGCTTGGAGAAGGCTACAGGTTAGCAATACAGGAGAGTAGGAGAACACAGGGAATGGATGGAACTGGTGCACACAAGACATGGCAGTTTCAGCACACCAGCTGAGCAGCATGTTTTGTAAATACACTACAAGATACTTCTCCAGAAACAAAACACTAGCCCGAGGAAGATCCTCTTAGGCACAGGAGAATATGTAGAAATGTTATCTGTATCTCAGTTTCTTAGACAAACATTATTACATCATGTAGTGCTTTAACTGTCCACACATTCATACAAGTAAAATATGTCCAATATCAACTCTAAGAGCTTGTGGTTTAAAGCACATCAGGGGACTTCCCTCTCCCCATGTGCAGGCACGTTGCCTTGGTTTCCAGGACACTGAGAAAAAAAGAGAACTTCGTTGTAACTTGGTTTTAAAATGTTTCTAGACATACATTTAAATTAGGTGAATTTGGCAGCTCTTCTGTCACACCTGGTATAAAGTCAAGGGGACAGAATGCCAGAGGACTGAAGTGGGAAACAACTGCTGTAGATGCTGCATGCAGTTATTACAGTTAATCATTTGATGCTGGCATTTATTGCACATCTGGGGACACAACAGGATCTATATATAAATGAAACAAGGTGCAATCACCATTTTTAATGAGCGTGCATGATAACACATTGTAAAAAGCCTTTTTATAGAAATTACCTTATTGCAAATACACAGGAAAAGAAAAAGGGTTCTCAAGTTACAGTGTACAAAATAAAGCACGTTGCTCCAATGACAAACTTAATCAAAATCCCTAAGTGTCTCGGGACAGAACACTATCCAGTTTGAAAGATATTGATTAAATGTCTTCCATTTCTCTATGCTGAGAGATCTGAGATAACAACTAGTTTGTCTGACTTGTCTCCAGTTTCAGGAGGAGGTAAGACTTCATCTGTGTCATAGTCTTCTTCAAATGATCTGCAAAGATAAAAGGTATGTCTTTAAAAGCTGTGTTTTGCTGGAAGTGTTTTCAGGTAAGTTATTTCAGTGGCTACTAAACCAGCTGGCTAAAACGCAGTTGCATGCAAAATACATATATCCTCGTCCAGGTTAACAAGACACTGAAAACAGTGTGGTATTAATCAGTATTGACAGCTCACATGACTTTGTGCTCACATCCATTCTCATTCCTAAATTCTGGAACAACATTTCATTGGTGTTCAGCATTCTAAAACTTGAATCCAGTTTCGGTAACAACTGTCAGTAGCTCACAAGTAGCATTAGTAGTTCAGGGTAGAAATAAAGTAGTCCAACCACGCATCAAGGCCCTAGAGGAGACTTGGCTTGCTCAGACTTGCTCAGAAACACCTGGTTTTCAAAACATCTTCTGGCTTAGAGTATGTTTTGACATCTACAAGTGAACAATTGTGGCCATTCTGTTATGTTGCTCTCTCACTCCCAAGTTTAATATCCAGGCCTTAGCATTTATGGTCTGAGGTTTGGCTGTGAATCCTCAGCTCCAGCCAGTTACTCTCTTTTTGGGCTGGCTGGGTTCTGTGCTCTGCAGCAGAGGATATTGCTTTACGTCTCTCATCCCATTCCTATTCCTGAGAAATACCATTTTTAGTGTCCTCAGTCTCAGCACACTACAGGTTTGTTTCTTAGGGCTCCCAAGAAACTAAAATCCTTCCTTTTGTTCTGAAAGCAATGCTGCTTATGAAGGAAATGTTGCAGCAGATGTTCCAATGGCAATCACAAGAATAACTCTAATTTCTTCATGGTAATCTGTGCTGCACAAAGGTTAACTCCTCCGATACCCCAGCATGGATGATGCCAAGAAAGAGCTGTGTACCACTTCTTCTGCTGCTCTTCTCTTCAGTAACCCAGATGCAGGCAGAGCAAATCCTCAGGTGCCTGTCAGTATGTATGTCCTGCTGTGGGGAGGATTCTGTGCTATAGTCTGGTGATCCCTATGTGAAAGACAAACAGCAGAGATCTTCCTGGACAGCACCGTTATCTCTTCTATAAAGGAAGGCACCTGCTTACTAATTCTGCCACCTTCTGGATTCTTGCATAAGTGGGAGAAAGAACAGTCTGGATCCTCCACCAGTAACTGTTCTGATCATGCATGTAAAGATTGTCAGTACACAATGTGCATGCTTTTTGCTTCCATGGTACCTGCTGGGAGCTGGCATAGTTCTGCCTCCTGCACCCCTACCTGGGAAAGGACTGTGCATGTCTCTCTGTGCCTTGGTCTCTCCAATGTCTTCCTGGTTAAAGATGATGCAGCTGACGAAACCTCTATTTCCATTTGAACACTGTTCTTAGGGATGTTCCTGCTGTGTCCGCTTTTCCTTCAATCTCACCAACTTCTGTCAGCTTTCTTCCTTCTATATGTGAAATATGACCTCTGTCCTGTATTATTTATCTTGCACATACACCAGCCCTTGGAGCTCCATTCTACTATCTTTTTTCAGTGCCTTTTGCTTCTAGACTAAATCTTCTCATGTCTGCTTTAAAAGGGGCTTCCCATTGTCCTTTACCAAGTTAGTTGCCTTTCCACTTTGCTCTTTCGCTCCTTAAGTCTCAGCAATGCCTGCCTTTCCCATCTTTGAAAAAATCCCACCTTTATGGCCAAGAAGCTTCCAAGGGACAACTTTTCCACAAGATTATCACTAAAGATAAGTCACCTTCTCTCCTTCCAGGCCAGTCTAAAAATGTCACAGTCCCATAAATACAAATACGGGCTCCTGTAGATTAAACACCCGTTCCTCAAGACTCAGCCATGGCAACTCTAGCTTGTTCAGAGAAGGCAAAATACTCCAGGATCTTCTTGGTTCATCTTTCCAGCAAGCACGCATTTTGCTACTGGGTGGTTCAGTGATGTGCTTCTCGCCCCTTTCCCTTATACTGCTAGGCTCATGAAAGCAACTGAGCCATCAGGGAGGCAGGAAAAATGGCCTGAGCTGCCTAAGCCTTATTTACATTTATCTGCTTCTGTGTCTTTGTCCCGCCTTGGAGCAGAGTTGCTCTGTTGCGTGTCCTGGCTCCTTGTTGCTCAGGTGAAGGGGATTCTCTCCTACCAGCAGCTGATATAAGAGGGTCTCTGCCTCCTTATTTCTCTTCCTATGGAGAAAGATCTCTTTCCATTAAATCAGTTGTGGTTTCCATGTATATCAGCTGGTTGAAACTGGTTTCTGGAACAGTGAATGAAACAGTGCCCATTTCTGCTAGGCAAGCCATAGCCTGGACTGCAAAAAAGGACTTCTGCAAAACAAATGCTTGTGTTGGTCAGCTTCAACTATTGGTTCTGCCTTCAAACAGTGTGTGTGTACGTTTACCAGGGAACAGACTCTCTTCAGTAAATCTCATGCACAGATGTATAAGGCAGAGCATGGCTGAGAAGTGTTCAGATGAGCTTAAGCTTCCAGTGGAACATGATGCTTCATTATTGTCTTGAGCAAGATCACACCTTTCTCATTTTTGGTGACTGCAGCTCTCCACAGAGTCACAGCACCCTTGAAGTCACTGAGTATCCACTATGTCTTGATGAGATTCCTCTTCCAGGACCAGTGCTCACACATGGGCAAGCCTCCAGACAGCCAGCCAGACACTGACTGGGTTTAGAACTTTCTATCCATAGAAACTACGAACAGGACTATGTCAGAAATGTGGTACACATGAATTCATCTGTGATTGCTCAGTGATGGCTATTTTCAAATGTTAAAACAAATAATAAGACAAATACCAGTTTTCTTATTTTGTCAGCTAATCTTCTGGTATCATAGAGCTCATAAATTGCCTTGGTTTTGTCCCCACTCCCTGCTTCTGTCATCCTCAAAAGACAGCAGAAATAATGTATGTGCAAAAACTCAATGCCTGTTTCTGGTAAATTTGTCTGGGCATCCAGCTCTTTGTTTTTCCTTTTCTGTTCCTTTTTTCCTATGTGGTCTGTTGCTATGCTCCACAAATGAGATCTAATCCTGCTGCCATGACTACAGAGCGTTCCAGGGGCTCTTAAAAGCAAGCAGCAAGGTTGCTGACATGCTCTTTACAGGAAGACACAGAGCTGTTTCAGACAGACTTCAATATCTGACATCATGTGTCACTTTTCCCCCGGTTTTGGTGAGTTTGGGGATTCATGATCCTGCAAAGCTCTTATGGCAGATTCCCGTTTCTTTCCTGTGCTGAGGACACAGGTGTTGCAAAGCAGCTGAAGGGAATACAGCAATTTTATCTTCCATCCATGTTACCTTATCTTCCATTGTGAAGGCCACAAAAAGGCAAGGCCACTAAAAGGAGATGAGGGAACAGCCCATAGCTGTTTGGAATCACATCACAGCGAGAAAGGGAAACACTGCTCTCAATAGCACTGCAAATCTCTGTGGCTAATTAGTAGGTGCTACTGTTAGCTCAAGCAGTTTTCAATGGGGGAAATTTGACAAGAATGCAATCTTCTCAGTACTGTAATTACTCAGCAAATACTGTTCAAGAATGGATGAAATCCTGAATCATGCAAGATTAACATGGGTTAAGCATTCTTTGATGTTTGTTATATTAACCTTGAGACTTTAGAGAAATATTCTCCAGAATATATTAACACAAACGCAACTCAATAAGACAATTGTACTGAGTCTCCATCAAAAGCCTGTGCAGGAAGCCCTTGTACACAGAGAGGTTATGGAGCAACTGCTCTGTCTAAATTCATTGACTCTAAAGACAGCTGGAGTATCTGTCCATAATTTTATAGCAGGCTGCAAAAAAGTTTGTAGTTACTGCAGAAACCATGAGTATTTTAAAGAAAACATCTGAACAAACATATTATATTAATTAAAATGTTGAAACACAGCTAAGAGCACAGGCTGACAGGCATGGAGTTTGACAAAGGTAAAATTACTTGACTAAAGAAAATCTCTGCTTGGTTTAATTAATGTAACAGAGCTCCAGCTTCTAATTTATGGTAGTTTGACATGGTCAATGCATGGCCAAGACCAGCCAAAGTAATTTGATTGCTTTATTTGTATGGTTGCCAAAAGAAAAAGGCTTTGTCTTTTTTCCCAGGTTCTTCATTACTGCAGTGTGTGCAGCTGATTCAAATGGCTGCTCACAAAGCAGCCCATTGTGACAACCTCACCAATACTGCCTTTTGGAGCCACTGTTTCAGGCTTCACATGCTCCAGTGTTGAGTTCAAATGAGAAGTCCAGTAAACCTCTTTTAAAAATGGCATCCACAAACTACTAACCCTCAGCTGGAGCCAAGGAGTGCATCTCAAGGGCAGAGCAATGCCTGTGCTTACCTTTTTTGCAACTGTTCGTTCCCAGACTCTTCAGCCACAAGAATCTCATACTCTTCAGCAGCATATCTGTCCCAGTCAGAGGGTTCAGGCCCATCATTTTCAATGTCCTAAAGAAATCAGACAGTCAAGCACACTATGCCCATACAGCTGTTTCACATGTTTAGACCTACTGCAAACGGCAATGCTAGGAACAGTAAGCAACTGTATAGAAACAGCTGATCAAAAATTGCCTATAACTGAAAGATTCACAATTATCTTAAAGTTATCTTAATTTTAACATCTGCCCATAAATGACTATGAAAAAAATACATTGCTTCGTCAATAAAGCTGACCTGAGCTGCCAACAAACAGCCTACTTCATTTCAGAAATGCTGAACATGAAGAACCACACATTTTCTTTGCTCCAGCACAGCAAGCCCTGCATCTGTGCACTTTTTAACTGGTTAAAGAACTTAGTGATTTAGAATCTTTAATTAAATGTCAATTTTAACTGATGTTTTGAGGAAATTTTCACAATTTGCGAAGTATCCTGGTTTTGGCTGGGATAGAGTTCATTTTCATGGGAGCCAGTATGAGACTATGTTTTGGATTTGTGATGAAAACAGTGTTGGTAATTCAGGGATGTTTTGATTACTGCCAATCAGTGCTGACACAGAACCCAGGCCTTTTCTGCTCCTCACACTACCCCAACAAGAAGCTGGGAGAGGACACAGCCAGGACAGCTGACCTCAACTGACCCAAGGGATATTCCATACAATATGGGATTGTGCTCGGCATATAAAGCCAGGGGAAGAAAGGGGAACACGTGGAGTGGTGGTGCTTGTCCTCCCAAGTTAGGCATGATGGAGCTTTGCTTTCCTGGAGATGGCTGAACACCTACCTCATTACTGGAAACAGTGAATAAATTTCCTATCTTAGTATGCTTTGCTTGCATGTATGGCTTTTGGTTTATCTAATTAACCTTTCTTTATCTCAGCTCATGAGTTTTCTCATTTTATCTCTTCAGATTCTCTTCCTCCATCACACTGGGGTGGAGTGTGCAAGCAGCTGTGTGGGGCTGAGCTCCCAGCTGGGGTTAAACCAGGACACTAAGTCTGTGAGAAGGTATCAGAGTAACATCATTATAAACATCTGGTTCTCTGCCATTTACTATAGGATGGGGAAATAAGTTATCCTCCAGGGCCCACCTGACTGCTCCTACCATGACCCAGTTTAAGCAAGCAAGCAAGCAAGCAAACAAAGAAAGAGGGTGGTTCTGGCCTGAGATATATTTAAGCCTTGAATCATGGAACCACAAAAGTTCTTACAGATTACATAGGAACAGCTGGGAGGGAACCAGAGTTGATTTTGGCACCCCATTCACTTTACTGTACTTTGACCAGATAAGAGGCTTCTGGGAGATAGTCTCTAAGCTGTAGTCACATCTGGTTTCACTGGATGTGCAAGAGGAGCCAGAAACGAGGGACTTTACACCAATAGCTGACAAAACTCAGGTCTCTTAACATCCCACAGTGGTGAGCAACAAGCTCAAAATACAATAGCCACAATTTCCTTCTGTATTTTCTCTGCTTGGGAAGAGAGGATGATGAATAACTGCAGTCAGGCACAATCTGCAACATCCAAAGCTTCCATCTAGTCCGCCACATGTGTGACCCAATCATGAAGCTGGCATCTCATCTGCCTCAGCCCCTGTTGTAAAGAAGGTCTGTCTCTTCCGTTCTGCTTAGGCTATGGGAAAATTGCTAGTGTTGTGTTAAGGATCAGGCACCAGCTCAGATGTTTAATGAACTTCACAAGTAGCCTACAGCTGCGTATGGGAGATGGGAAGAGACAAATGGGATCTCAAGTTCTGAATCCCACAGCTCCTTTCCAAACAGAGTGCACCAGTGTCCTGGGTTCAGCAGTAGGAGCCATTTTTCTCCTTCTTAGTAGCTGGTGCAGTGCTGTGGTTTTGATTTTCAGCCTGAGAACAGCGCTGATAACACCAATGTTTTTAGTTGTTGCTCAGTAATGTTTGCTCTGACCAAGGACTTTCTGAGTCTCATGCTCTGTCAGGCAGGAGGGGAAACCGGGAGGAAGGAGAGACAGGACACCTGACCCAAACTGACCAAAGAGGTATTCCATACCACAGCACATCATGCCTAGTATATAAACTGGGGGAGTTACCCAGAAAGGCTAGATTACTGCTCAGTTGGGCTGGGTATTGTTTGGTAGGTGGTGAGTGGTTGTATTCTCTTCCCTTGTTATTTCCCTTATCATTATTATTATTGGTGGTAGCAGTAGTGGTTTG
>JBCJKH010063018.1:0-16737 GCA_039877255.1 Loriculus beryllinus
CTGGACCGAGGGATGGTGGGGGTTTGGGGCTGCCGTGGGGCAGCGGGCCCTGGTTTGTGGGAGGCGCAGCTCAGGGCGCGGCCGGTGATACCGGGCGGATCCGTGCACAAAGGGCGGCGGCGGCGGCGGGGACAAAGGGGCGGCGGCGGCGGCGGGCGCGCTCACCAGTCGGTGGGGCTGTCCTCGCCGATCACGTCCTGGTAGGAGGCGAGCAGCTCCAGGCGGTGCGCCGCGAAGCCGACGCCAGCCATGGCGGGGCCGGGATGCTGCCGGGGGGACCGGAGGGACCGGCCGCCTGCCCGCCTCCGAGACACTGCCGCAGCGGCCGGGCGGAGGGGCGAGCGGCGGGGAGGCTCCGCCCGCCGCCGCGCCCGGTCCTAGCGCCGCGAACGGCGGCCCCCCCCTCTCCGCCCCCCCACACCCCAGACCGGCCCCCACCCCGGCCCCGCCGCGCCCCCGGGGCACCTCCGGGGCACACCGCGGGCCGCGCCGCCGGGCACCGCACCTCGCCCCCGGGGGTGCGGGCAGCACCCACCTGCCGCGGGGTGCCCCCCGCACACGGCTCGGCCCCGGGATCCTGCGCCCCAGGGACCCGCAGCCTGCGCTCTGCTCTGACCCCGCCACCGGCGACTCTGAGCCCGGAGAGCCGCAGCGCGGCTCAGCTCCCCGCCGGGACCCTGCGGCCCCGGAGGGCTCTCGTCCACCCTGGGGACTGGTGCCCTGCGCTACCCCTCCTGAGGACCCTGCAACCTGGGGACCTCCTGCTCCTCTGCACCGTGTCCCCCCACCCTAGGGGCGCCGGGCATCCTATGCCCTCAGCTACCCTCTGCCCTTGTGCCCTGAGGTTTCCTCTCCAAGGATGTGGCACTGCGGGCTCTGCCCCATGGACCCAGCCATGATTTCACTCTGCACAAGATATCAGTAGGCACAGCCATTGTGGGGGCCCCTTTGCCACCCGCCTGCCCCCCCCATCCCTGAGTACGATGGTGCCTTTTCCAGGTTTTGCCTCCACATGAACCCACAAAGCTGCTTCTGCACGGACCTTGCAGGGCTCTGTGAGGGCCCCCGGGGGGGTCTACGTGCTCCTGCCGGGGCAGGCACCATCGTCCTTTCCCCCGCCCCGACCCCCAGCACTGCCCACATCCCCCCCAGAGCCGTTCTGGAGGGGTCTCTGTGCTGGAGTGGCAGAGGGGACTGATCCCCACAAGCTGGGGCCGATGCTGGTGTGGCGCTTCCCGAACCAAGCCCTTCAGAGCTGCCTGTGGATGAGCCCCCAGACTCGGTGGCACACGGGTCAGGGTGCGCCGGGCGCTGCCTGCTCACACCAGCATTTCTGAGCCAGGCCGGAGCTGGAGCACGCCCTCAGAGCCTGCGGGAGTGTGTGAGCAGCTGTGGAGCAGCTGCCGGGGCCAGCGCAGGGGCCAGGGCTGCAGCAGGCACCCCGCAAGCAGCTCCGCTGCCATTGGGGTGGATGTGCTGGGACCCCAATTTAGGACATGGCTTGAGCGCTGAGCCTGCTGCTGCCGGGCTTTGTTCTCGGAGCAGTGGCCGCAGCCCCTCCTCAGGCTCCACCTCCGAATCCCACCCGAGACCCTCCTTCCGCTGCCTGAGCACAAGCCTCTCGCATGGCGCACGGAGCTGGGGGGCAAAAGCTGCTCTCGGCAAAGCACAGAAGCGCATTGGGTGGTAGAGGTGTCATCAGTAGGGGCCAGAGGCAACGGCACCGAGCAGAAGGGGCTGAGCCCCCAGTGGATGCATGCCTTGCCGTGGCGCAGAGGAGAGGCAGGCTATGGCCGTGCCTCCGCTCCAAGGTCAGGTACCCTGGGGCTGAGCTGGCACAACCAGTTCCGGGGCCGTGTCACCCCACAGGGCTCCGTCCCACACGGCTGCTTCCTCTGCCCCTGCCCTGTCCCGGCTGAGCCAGCGTTGGCTTTGCAGCGGCTCACCTGAGGCCACCATCGCTTCACCTTCCTTTGTGCTTCCCCTGACCTTGGCTGCAGCCAGGACTCACACTGGGGCACTTAGCACAGCCCTGCTTGTGCCGGCCCTGCCAGGCAGGCACCGGCTGTTTCTGTTCCCTTTGTCAGCCATGTCCTGTTGCTGTTGCTCCTCGGTGTGACCGTTCCACTGCCCCACATACCTCAGTGCAAGCACCCAGCTCAACCACAGCCTACCTCCATCCCTCCTGCTTCCCTCTCCCCACCTTAGATGGGGTTTTGAACTCCTGCAGCTGGCACCGCAGCCACAAGACAGCTCCGGGTGATGCTGGGAGGGAGGCATTTGGCTTCCCACAGCCAGCTCCTGCCCTCAGCAGAACCTTCCAGTAGATTAGCAATTTTCCTTACAATTGCTCATCACGGTAAGAGCTGCAATTATTAATGACCGTTCCAGCTGCCAAAGCGGAGCAGGAGGAGCAGCTCTTCCCCACACCCGCTGCCCTGAGCCCGTTCCAGCCGGAGGTGCTGGCTTGGCCTCGCACCCATCCTTTGGGACAGCAGCTGCATCCATGAGCAAGCGCTTGGCTGCTCTGCGCTGGAGCACGCCAAGAGCCGATGCACGTGGCCCACGCGTGCCCCCGCTTCTTGGTCCCTGTGCAGGACCCAGGGCCAGAGCACTGCAGGAACCAAGGGGACATAACTGGGTAAAGCAGAGACCACCCTGCACGGCCCAAACCCTGCCCCATCTTCCCTTGCTGCAGCTTTGCCCCCCAATAATTAGTGCCTCCGTCAGCAATCCTGCTTGCTCAGAAGACAGAGGGACAACCCCAGCGACGAGGGGTTCAGCCCACGCTGACACAGGCAGAGGAGGTGGAATGCGAAGCCAGGATTTTCCCTGGAAAGCTGGAAGGAGCTGAGTCAGGCCCTGGGAGGGAGCAGGGCAAGGGCTGACCGTGACCTTCCCAGCCGGCTGCACCTCTCTTGGTGAAACCGCAGGCCTTGAGACAGGCGGCACTTGCAGAGAAGTGTTTATTAAAGGCACTAAAAGCACCGTGGCTACATCAGCAGCAACCCAACTGGAGAGCGTGGGGTTGGGAGAGGCATTCAGAGGCCCAGGACAGCAGTGGCAGAGCGCTCTTTGGTAGGAAGCCATGCCCTGCGCCCCGGCACAGCCACAGTGAGGGTGCTGCCACACGCCAGCCGCAGGGGAGTGGGGGGCCTAGGCTGGGGGGGACATAAGGCAGAGACCCGTGGCACAGAGCTGGGGTAGGCAGGAAGCCACCGCAGCAGTGTGTGGGGTGGTCAGGAGGTTGCTGCAGGCAGGAGCCCCACAGGGGAGTGAGGCCAGGGCTCCAGCCCCACACACCGAGCACACAGCTGGGAAGATGGGAGAGAGTGTGGCAGGGGAATGGTCCTCACCCAGTCAAGGATGTGCTCAGAGCATCCCTGCCCCAGCGCTGAGCTGCCAGGCAGCAGGGCCCCAGGCAAGCAAGGGAACAGCTCTGCTGTGCCAGACCCTCCTCCAGCTCCAGCCTCAGCAGGACCAAAACCACCACACTGCATGGCTGGGGGGCAGGAGATCCATGCAGCATCCCTGTCCCAGGGCTCCTAGGGCCAGTCAGGAGACACAGCTATAAGGTGCTCTGGACCCAGCACTGCCTTGTGGTGGAACCAGGCCAGGAGCTACCAGGAAAGAGGCAGGAGCAAGGGGAAAGGGTGAAGGCCCAGCCTGGCTCCCTGGGGGCAGCAGGGGTGGGGTGGAGAGGAGCATGCAGGGCCAGGGGCACGAGTGGGCACAGCTGAACTCCTGCTCCTCACACGTGGGAGAAAGCGTGGCTCTTGCAGAGCGGCTTGTCCTTCTTGGAGTAGAATGTCTTCCCTTCCAGGTTGGTCTGGCAGATCTGGGGAGGAAAGAGAGCACAGGAGGTCAGGTCAAGGGGGCTGAAACAGCCCCTGGCTTCCCCCCATAGCCCAGAGCTCAGCACTGGTGTGGTGCAGGGGGCAGGGCTCTGAGCCACCAGCATAGGGCCAAGTGGGGAAAGCCTTGTTGCAGCAGGGACCCCATGCTGTTGGTGTACCCCATGCATGGCATGACTACCAGGGAGAGCCACAGCCGCGCCAGCAGCCCAGGAGGGAGGCACATGGCTCACCGCACAGACGAAGCAAGTGTCATGCCAGCTGAACCCCAGCGCCTCCAGGAACCGGTCCCCAGCATCGATCTTGAAGTCGCAGCCGCGGCACTTTGTGCCAAACATCTTCTCATAGTCTGTGAACAGAGGCAGAGCCCATGTCAGTGCTCCCCAGCACTGCACCCCCTCAGCCAGGGGAGCAGGGCTGCTGCACAGCCAGGATCCCACAGTCACAGCCTGGGGACAACTTGCTGCCAGCCCCAGGGGCAGGATGACTGAGACACCCGGGAGAGATGCCTGTGCTGTGCAGGGTGGCCCCGGGCACACGGAGGAGGCAAACCTCATCTCCCAGGATGCAGCATTCGCCTTTGATGTACATCCTGCGTCATCACCATGGCAACACGGGAGCAATGGCACTACCCCCAGGAGCATCCCGGGAGCACTGGGATGGAAGGCTCAGGGCTGCGTGAGCGGGGTCCCTGTGTTCCCTGGGGCGCAGGGGAGCCCCACAATGCAGGACAGCTCGCCTTCACCACTGTGGGCAGCTGCTGAGCCCTGATGATGTCCCAGTGCCATGTAGGGTGACACATGGGGTCCCCAGGTCCTACCTCTCTCGCAGTAGGGCTGTCCCTCCTCCATGTAGAAGGCACGGTTGCGGATGGGAGTTTTGCAGGCGGCGCACGTGAAGCACTGCACATGCCAGGTCATCTTCAGTGCATGCATGACCTCCTGGAGAGGAGCCACCATCAGCCAGGGGCAGGATCACCCCGTGCCATGGGGAGTCTCATCCGAGGCAGAAAGGGACAAGGGATCCCATGGGATGGGATCAGGATGGGAAAGGAAGGAGCCCATAGGTGAGCAGGAAGTAAAGATGGAAGGTGTGGGGCAGACTGAGGGATACTCACCCCTGTGATCTTCTTCTTGCACTTGGCGCAGGTGGGTGCGTAGCGCGTGTCATAGCACTTGGGGCAGAAGATGGAGCCTTTCTCCTCAAAGAAGCCGCCCTCATCCAGCACCTTCCTGCACTGGCAGCAGGTGAACTCCTCGGGATGGTAATAATGTCCCAGCGCCACCAGGTAGCGTCCCCTGCAGCAGGACAGAGCCACGTCAGCCATGCCGGGACCCAGGATGCTGCTGTGGTAGTGGTGGTGACCAGGACTCACCTGATGACCTTGTTGCACTTGTAGCAGAGCGGTGTGCGGCCAGGCCCCTCGGGAGCCTGCTGTGCTGCCTGCACGATGGAGCTGCGGTTCTGCATGGGGGTCGGTGTGGCCGGCTGGCTGTGCTTGCTCACCACCGTGCTGGTCTTGTCCGGGGCATAGCGCTCCGCAAACGAGGGGTCCACAGCCCAGGGAGGGCGGCTGGCAGGGCCAGGGGTGGCAGCGGGGGTCCTGGGGGCTGCACACACACAGGTCTAGGACAGTGCTCATGATCCCTCAGCAACCCACTCCCAGCATCTGTAGATGGGCAAGCAGCATCCCCCGGCACCCACATCCCGCTCATCCCGAGACCACAGGAAAGGTTTTGCTCACCCAGTCCTGGCTCAGCCTTCATCCCTGCTCCCGGGGATGGGTCCGGCACGGAGACCTGGCTACAGAACAAGCAGTTAATCCAGCCTGCCCCACTCAACCCCACTGCCCAATGGGCCCGTGTGTGTGTAAGCAGGACTTCCCCATCCCAACAAGCAGGAAGGAGCTGGCCAAGCCCATGTGCCCAGCCAGCTGCTGGTCTGGTGATGATGGGTACCAAGCCAAGCACCTTCAGCCCTGCAAAGACACAACAGCCCTGGGATCTCTGGCACCCATTGTGGTGCTCTGGGAAGCAATTGGAGGGAGCACAGGCCTGCTGGGGTCTCACACCAGCTCTGGGCTGCTCCAGACTGACCAGGAACCCCAGGGACCACACAGACCCTGGGTTCCCACTCACACATGATAGTCACCCCCAGCTCCACCAGGGTGCAGAGGGACTTGGACCTGATACAGAATGGGGAGCACCGGGGCCCAGCTGTGGCACAGCTGGGGACAGGCAGGACTTTGCCATCCCTGCCAGCTACGCAGGGCCAGGCTGGTCCTAGGAAGAACAAGGCCTGTGTCCCCCCAGGCTGCCAGCACGGGGCTGGGGAGCCGACAGGGCAAGGCAGGGCCAGACAGGCACAACCCAGCAAGAGAGGGAACAGGGACCAAGGGAGCACCAGGGGCTCTGTGCCTCTCCAAGGCAAAGACAGGGAGACGGCTCCAAAGCCAGGAGCATTCATTTGCATCAGAGCAAACCAGACACAGCTGGGACCCAGTGGTCACAGCACCAGGGCAGGAGGCATCACGAGAGGGGAAGGGAGACCAGGGGCACTGTGCAATACCCCTGCCCAGCTGCATGGGGCAAAGAACAGCACCCAGCACCCCGTAACACAGCCCCAGCTCTCTCTGTCCTCACACAAGGAGAAGCAGGTGAAACTCACCCAGCTCTGCCCAACCACCTCCCAGCCCCACGCCAGGCTCACAGGATGTTACACCCAATGTAAAGGTGCTGCCCAAACATCACAACCACCCCGGTGAGGTTTTAACGGTGCCGCAAGCCGCATTAGACCCATTGTGTCTGGGGCACCATGGCACAGTTTGGCATCCCCAGCTTGGTGCCAGCAGCACCCAGCAGGTCCTGTCTGGGACACACATCCCCACAGCTCCTGCAGCCGCCGTGCACACTCCCCTTACCTGGGCTTTTTAACAAGCTCATCCTCATGATCCTCCACTGAGCGCAGCAGGAGAGAGAGGAGACAGAGTCAGTCTACAACCACCAAGGACCAGGCACAGCAGGAAGGAAAAGGAGAGGAAAACCGCCCTCTCCTCCTGCTGCCCTCCTGCCCCAACGCACAGCCCTGCCAGGGCACGGGGCAGAGCACGGCCCCAGCCCAGCGGCACCACCATGAGCACACACAGAGCCCTGGGCAGCTCCCAGCGGCTCAGAGAGGCCACACGGGGCCACAGCCAACACTCGGTGCCACAACACACCAGGTCATCAACCTTTGCAGTGGCCCTGGCAAAGCCAGTGCCAGCCCCTGAGGGAACTTACATCCATCAGTGCCCGTGAGCCGGGCCAGTTTGAGGAAGGAGCGGGACTGGGAGGTCCCGGTGCGGGGCTGCCAGTCCTCAGCATCCTCCATCAGCCGCAACTTCCCAGGGTCACACACGGGGCTCCTGGGGGGGTCCAGCGGCTCTGGGGGCTGCCTGCGAGTGACAGAGGCAGGCGCTCAGCCGGCACCATGCACAGCCCCTGCCCGGCGCTGCAGCATGGGGCACTGATCCCAAAAGTGCCTTCAGAGACACCAAGCCCTTTGCCAGACCCTGGCACTTACCACCACATCTCCCCCGTGCCCCAGCCAGCCCCATGGGTTTCCCTGCGGCATCAAAAACAACGGCGGTACAACAGTCAGTGGTTGACACACGGCTCAGTGCATCCCTCCCATATGCACCCACAGCCTCACAGATGCCATCAGCACTCACTCATGACCAGCCCTGTAGCCTCCTGCAGCTCTGCACAGGACACTGTGCCCCGGGCGTGTGTCTAGCACCTCCCAACACCCCCAGCAAGGTGCCACCAGCTGCCCCTACCCATTATGTCCAGGACACCGCGGTGCAGCTCAACCTCCCCAGCTCAGTGCCAGCAGTGCCCAAGGGTCCTGCCCAGCACACCCAGCACAGGGAGAACACGCTCTAAGCACATCCCCATAGAAGAAGCCAGAGCGGCAGACGGGTGCCTGGGCAGAACCCTCCCGCGGGGAAGGTCGGATCAATGGCTGAGTGCTGCAGGGACCCATCGTGCCATCGTGTGGCGAGTGCAGGGCGGGCTCTGCAGCTCCATCAAGAGCTCAGCTTTGAGAGAGTGAGAGGACAGAGACAGAATGTGAGGATGGAGCAAGAAGTGAGAAGAAACAACAGGGCAAAGAGCTTCCGCAGTCACTGCAGGCAGTGAGTGGCTTAGAGGAGTGAATGGCTCCTGCTGCTACCCTGGTGCACACTCCCCTTACCTGGGCTCTTTAACAAGCTCATCCTCATGATCCTCCACTGAGCACAGCAGGAAACAAAGTCAGTTTGTGGCCACTGAGGACCAGGCACAGCAGGAAGGAAAAGGAAAGGCAGGAAAACCGCCCTCTCCTCCCACCACCCTCCTGCCCCGACGCACAGCCCTGCCTGGGCACGGGGCAGAGCAGGGCCCCAGCCCAACCACTGTGAGCCAGCCCTGGGTAATTCCCAGCCAGCTCAAAGGAGCCACACATGGCCTAAACCAAGACACCGGTACCAGACCTCACAGCAGCCTGTACCAGGCTCCAGCTGCCCCAGCAAAGCCCAGCGTCCCCATGCAGGCAGCACCGGGCCCTGTGTGAACTCACTGCTGTCAGCGCCCGTCAACCGGGCCAGTCTGCGGAAGGAGCGGGACTGGGAGGTCCCGGTGCGGGGCTGCCAGCTCTCAGAGTCCTCTACAAGCCGCAGCTTCCCAGGGTCACACACGGGGCTCTTGGGGGGCTCCAGCGGCTGCAGGGGCTGCCTGTGAGTGACAGAGGCAGGCGCTCAGCCGGCACCGTGCATGGACCCTGCTTGGGCACACGGCAGTGATCCCGAAACTGCCCTCACACACACTAACACCCTCTTCAGACCCTCACCACCAGCACATGCCACAGCCCCCTTTTGCCCCAGCCAGACTCACAGGCATCCCTGTGGCATCAGAAAACCGGCGGCACAGCACTCAGTGACTGACCCACGGCTCAGTGCATCCCTCCCATAAACACCCCCAGCCCAACAGAGAAGCCAGCAGCATTCATTCCTGACCTGCCACCTGGCCACCCCCAGCTCCACAGAACACTGGTGACTCTCACCCCCATCTGTCTCACAACCCCACAGATATTGTGCCCCAGGTCCAGGTACTTCCCAGCACCTCCCAACCCCTCCAGCGAGGTGTTGCCAGTGCCATCGGCCTCCTCCAGGTCTCATTTGCTCAAGAAGCAACGGTGCAGCTCAGCCTCCCCAGCTCAGTGCCAGCAGTGCTCAAGGGTCCTGCCTGGCACACTGTGCTTGAGGACAGGCAGCCCTGCAGGTGGGTGCCCAGGCAGGACCCTGCCGAGGTGATGATGGTCACATCAGTGGCTGAGCACTGGTGATGCCCATCGTGCCATCGTGTGGCAAGTGTAGGGCAGGCTCTGCAGCTCCATCAAGAGCTCAGTTTAGAAGAGCTAGAGAACAGAGATGGAATGCGAGGATGGAGCCAGAGGACAGGAGAGAAGAAACAGGGCAAAGAGCTTCTGCAGTCACTGCAAGCAGTGAGTGCAAACCAGCCGGGCGGGCTCAGCCCTGAATGGCACCATCAAGGCTCCTGCTGCTACTCTGGTTCACACTCCCCTTACCTGGGTTCTTTAACAAGCTCATCCTCATGGTCCTCCACTGAACGCAGCAGGAGAGAGAGGAGGAGAGAGTCAGTCTGCAGCCACCAAGGACCAGGCATAGCAGGAAGGAAAAGGAGAGGAAAACCGCCCTCTCCTCCTGCTGCCCTCCTGCCCCAACGCACAGCCCTGCCAGGGCACGGGGCAGAGCACGGCCCCAGCCCAGCGGCACCACCATGAGCACACACAGAGCCCTGGGCAGCTCCCAGCGGCTCAGAGAGGCCACACGGGGCCACAGCCAACACTCGGTGCCACAACACACCAGGTCATCAACCTTTGCAGTGGCCCTGGCAAAGCCAGTGCCAGCCCCTGAGGGAACTTACATCCATCAGTGCCCGTGAGCCGGGCCAGTTTGAGGAAGGAGCGGGACTGGGAGGTCCCGGTGCGGGGCTGCCAGCTCTCAGCATCCTCTATCAGCCGCAACTTCATGGGGTCATATACAGGGGTGCTGGGGGGCTCCGGGGGCTGCCTGCGAGTGACAGTGGTCTGTCAAACCTGACAGATCCCCACGGCATCACCTCCCTGCAGCTGCCCCGCACCTTCCCCAGGCCAGAACTGCAGCACATGAGTACCTGAGACACCACACATTGCCTGCTCCACACACCCTCTACTTTCCTCCGTGTCAGGAGGCACCATTAAGAACTGACCATCGTTCCTGGCATTTTAAGCCTGGTCCCACGGGCCAGCAGTGGAAAGGACAGGGCAAGAATAAGCCAAGGTAAATAAATCACTGGCAGGGCAGCTGCATGAGAGCTCAATGAACATGTATGGTGCCCATGACAGTGATGGGCCCTGGGCATGGTACCCAGCACAGCCGACAACCCTTCCCCAACTAAGACATGTCTTGGGGAGGAGGAAAAGGACCATGCATGAGAACACTCCAGGGTCCCAGCAGACAGGCAGTGCTGGCCCTTCAGGCTAGGGGCAGCATGCTGCCAGGAGTGACACACACCACGGGCAGAGCAGCACACACTGCCTGTCCCTGGGCTGCCAATAGCAGGGAAGAGGCATGCAGGGAGGATAGAAAGAGCAGGCAAAAGGCTTACTGACTTGTCAAGGCTCAGCACCTGTAGGGGAGAGGGAAAGAGAAAGGGAGGAGAGAAAGAAAGAAAAAGGAAAGAGAAATTAGACCCGCAGCACAAGAGAAGTTCCCAGAGCTCACCTATGGCCTGCACCAGTTCCCCTACCCCAAGACTCATGCCCAGCTTGCCCAGGGCTGGGAGCACACTGGGGCACAGGGGCAGACACCAGCAGACCAAAACAACGCCCCCCAAAACAGGCCTGGGTGCCCAGGGCAGCCAGGGCTGCATCCCCCCCATTGCCCTGTCTCAGGGCACCACAGCAGCTCCTGGCAGGAGGGGCCGGGACCGGCAGCAGCCGGACACACGGGTGGCCAGCCTGGAAAGCCAGGAGCTTCTGCCCTGCAAGCAGGGTGCAGACAGCGCTGCGTGGGGTGCGAGGGCTTCACTGCGCCCAGCCCGTCCTGGCAGCCACGGGACCAGCAGGACATCCCGGGGCAGGCGCTGGCTGTTGGCCACAGCGCAGCCACCGCTTCCGTGCTGCCAGAGATGCCAGCGACCGTCCTGCTGCAACCACCATGCCCTGCCCTGCAGGACTCCCCACAGGCTTGACACGGCCCCGAGCGAGGGACCAGCACGTGCAAGGCTGAGTGTGACAGTCCTGTTGTGCCACCTCAGCACCAGCCACCGGGGACCCCAGCGTGGGCACTGTTACCCGCTACCACCCTGGGGCCTGGCATGCAACGCGCAGCAGGGCCGGGCGGTGGGGTCCCCCCGGTCCTTGGGGAGCAGAACAGACAGCAACGTACCCGTTGTGCTGGGGGGTGCAGGCGGGCGCCAGGGGCGCGTACGTCACGGGTTTCGTCACCAGCCCGGGCCGTGGGTTCGGAGGCGAGCCTGCCCCGAAGGGCCGGGCTGTTTTGTTGAGGGCGGTGCTGGGAGCGAAGTTATATTTCAGGGGTTCAGAGCAGGGGAGTGAGTCCTGAGCGAGACAAAACACACAGACACGGGCTCACACGTCAAGCAGCATGCAAGGGGCCAGGCAGCGCAGCAGGCAGGGAAGCCGGACAGCATGTGCACCGCAGGGTACCGGGCTCTGCCAGGCTGGCACCTCGCTCCGCAGGTCACAAGCCTGAGGGTTGTTGGAGAATTAGTAAGTGCCCAGACACTCGCTGCTGCACGCAGCGGGGCAGAGCATGCACACGCCGATCCAAACTGCCCCGCAGCACGAAGCTGAATGCATGCAGGTGGCTTCCATCCAGGAGTCACCGGCCCCAGCCCTGCTCCCCGTGCCAGGGCACTGCCCAGCGCTGGCAAACACGGGGCCCCGAGGCCACGACCAACTGCCTGGCCTCCTCCCCTGTGTTGGCCTTTGCCCCCCTGCCCGCACCCAGCACTGGCAGGGGCACAGGCAGGCAGCAGCCATGGCCTGGGTGCCCGCTGGACAGACCCTGCTCCCTCTGATCCCCTGCGGTATAGCAGCCAGGGCTGCTCCTCCAGCGGGAAGTCTTCCAGCCCTTCAAACACACCCCGGTCCCCCCAAAAGCCTGCAGGCCCCAGGAGCAATGTCCATTTATCCATCTACACTCCGAGACGATTCCCCTCCCCTGAAACCAGGCTGAGGTACCTCTGCAGCACCAGGAGCGACACGTACCTTCTGCGGCTTCCCCATGTGGTTCTGAGCCCTGCAAGAGAGAAGATGGGGAGGCAGGTAGTGGAACCGGCGCAGCCAGCACCAGGACAATGGTACCCCGAGGATGCAGCCCCCACCCAAGGGGAGCCATGGACTGCTGACATTGCCCCACGGCTCACAGGAGAGGGCTGGCAGCCAGGCCAAGCCTCATCCAGCCAAGTAGAGCCCTTGGACTCATCGAGGGGGGCTGCCAGGCTCCAAGCAAGCAGTGAAATGGCACTGGGCAGAGCGGCTTTGCTCCATCCACACGAGAACCCACAAATCTCACCTGCTCAGTGTGAGGCTGAGCCTGTCCCCACAGGCGCGGATCCTGTTCTGGGCCTCGATGTGTGTCATGGAGCTGGTGCTCTCCCCGTCGATGTACAGCACCCAGTCGCCCACTCCCACACCGGCCTGCGCCGCCTTCCCGCCCGGCGTCAGCTGAAAGACAGACAGAATCAAGGAGAGCCAGCACGGCTGATGTGGGATGTCCTCGTGACAGGAGGGATCTACGGGGTCCCAGCTAAGGACACCCATACAAGCCCGATGAGGAGGAAGTAGGGACCCACACATCACCCCCATTTCCCAGCTCGCTGGCCCGGAGCACTGCCCCTTCCACTCAGCACTGCCCACCCTGCCCTCTGGCACAGCTGGGGCCATGCCAGCACCCCGGGGCCCAGTCCCCATGACACCGAACGGCAGAGGCGGTGCTGGCTCAGCCCCGGCCACCCCTCGGAGCCATCCCGGCGGTGGGAAGCGAGCGCGGTGAGTCAGGACCCGCCGGACAGCCCACGCCTGGCTGCAAACCACAGGCGCGTCCAGCTCATCGCCCGGGGCCAGCGGTGGGGCAGGGGAGGCAGCCCCCGGGCACCCGCCCCATTCCCTCCTGGTGCAGACGTTACCTCATTCCCACAGCCGGAGCACTCCCCAGGGCACGGAGACACCAACCCCGACCCACACAGCTCCATGAGGCCTCACCCCACCGGGGCAGCCGGGAGCACTGCCACGGGTTCCCCGGCACCGGGGATGTGCCTTGTCCCCGGCACGGCGCTGCAGCAGCCCCGTGTTGGGAAGCAGAGGCTGCCCTCCCCTCCCGCCGGGGATGCACAGTGGAAGGTGAACAGGGCCCTGAGCACCGCACACAGCTCGCAGGCACTGACAGACAGACAGACAGACGTGGGTAGGCTGCAGCCATTCCTGCTCCTCCAGCACAGAAGAACTTGAGGCGCTTGGACCCAGACCAAGTATTTCCTCAAGTCCTGTTCAACATGAACATAAAAGGAGCGAGCCAGATTCCCAGCGCTGTCAGAGGGCTGAGAAAACCCTGCGACGAGCCCCAGCCCCTCCTTGCCCATGCGCGGGGCCCGGCTCATCCCAGAGCTGTGCCCCCCTTCCCCACGTCAGCACTGGTCCTCCACGTGAGCCCAAACCCCACAGCCAGGCTGGATGCGGCTCGGCACTACCTGCATCCCACTGCTACCCCAGCGGGACGCGGGTACCTCCTCCTGTATCCCTGTACCGCCCAGCACCCGCTCCTCCTGCCCAGCACCACAGGGTGCCCTGGGCATGAAGTGGCACCGGCCGGCTGCCGGCCGCAAGCCCCGGCTTGCTGCCCTGGAGGGCTGGGGAAGGCACGAGGTGACTGCGTAGGTTTGGAAGCAGGAGCAGATCTGGGAGAGGTTTTCCCAGGGCTGCACGGGCAGGGGAGCTCTCACAGGCTGCGGCACACACCGCGGCCAGCCTGGCCGGCATCGCCACGCTGCCCTTCCCACTCCACGTGCCAGGAAACCCCTTTGGCAGGTGCCAGCTCAGGCAGGAGCCACGGCAGTGCCAGCCCTCCTGCTTCCAGGGCTTCCTTCCTCCCCCTCCACCCAGCCAGCCCTTTGTTCCTCAGTGCCTCCATCACTGCACCCAGAAAGGTGCCCTTGGCTTGGGCACCCAGACAGAGCCTCACATAGCACAGAGGGGAGCGAAGCACCTGCACTGGGGCCAAGGAAGCATCCCCCAGCACTGCCCTGCTAGCAGCACTAAGGGTCTCTCCTCCATACAGCATCCAGGCCCCCAGACGCCAGCCCTTACCCTGGCTCCATTACAAGCAGCTCAGGACTTTGCAGGCTCTTGCAGCCTGCCTAGCCAAGGTGTCAGGACCCGAGAAGAGCCCCTTACCATGCAAGAAACATGCAGAGGACCAGGGTGGCACCTCCCTTATGTAACCACTGAGCTGAAGAAGCCTCGCAGCTCACCCAGCAGTGTCACGGTGATGGACACAGCCAAGAGCCAAAGCACACACCAGTGCTGTTTTCCCTGTGTGTTCCCCTGCCCCACAGAGCAGGGCCTCACAGCAGCCCTCAAAGCCAGGGCAGGACGCTTTCCTTCCAGCCTGATCCAGCAACCCTAGGCCTGGCAGTGCAGCCAGCCCCCTGCTCAAGGGAAACAGTGGCCAAGGACAGCAGCTCTGGGCAGGAGCTTTAGGGCTGGGGATGCCTCTGGGGTGCAGGGTCACCCCTTCCCACAAGACAGAGCCCATAACCCTCCACACAGCAGAGCCAAAGCTGGCTACATCCCCTGGGAACACCCTCACTGCTCCTGCCTGCCCTGCCCAGGCCAGCAGCACTGCCCGAGCCCCGAGGGCAGCACTGGACTGCTTCAACAGCGGGGATGTTGCTTCACGAGGCCCCTGCCCTGGGAGGCTCCTCCATCCGAGGCTCCTCCATCCAACCAAACCCTTTGTTAAGCCCTGGCTTGCAGCCAAGGGAAACATTTTTTAGCACACAAACCCACTGCAGTCGTCTCTGTGCTCAGCATTGATCTGCAGGCCCCGGGGCAGCGGCGCTGGCAGCTCCAGGCTCGCACAGAGAGCTCAGGGTCCGTGTGGGGAGCTGCAGAGACCCACGCTCTTTGGGACAGACACACGGTGCCAGGCTCGTGCCAGGGGCAGGCCCCACGCAGTGCTCGGTGCCACGAGCGACACGGTCCTGGCAAAAGCAGCATCGTGCCAGCAGCCCCAGCGTCAGCGGCATGGGCGATGCAGTCACATTCCAATGCTTATAAGGCAATTGTGTGGCCGGAGCCCCGGCCAGCATCCACCCTGGGGACCAGGCTGCTCAGGGACAAGGACACATACACAGCCAGGAACCAGGCATGGCTTGGTGAGCATCACAGCGGGAGCAGCTCACACCAGGTACCTCAGCCACAACCAGCAGCACAGTGGCTCTCGCTCCCGCTACAGAAATTGGCTGGTTCTGTAAAGGGAGCCATAGCTACGTGCAGGCACCAGCACAGGCTTCCTCCCCCCTGCCCGTTTCAGGGGCCAGCTCAGGTGTGGAGCTGGGAAGCGCACAAGCGGGGGGCAGAAGGGCACAGGCTGGGTCCTGCGATGCTGAGCCCAGCACTGGAGTGCAGACCGGAACGTTGGCCCCACAGCTGAGAGATATGAGAGCAGCTCCCCCCCCCCCTGCAGTGGGCAAGCTCAGGAAGGGGCCTCCCCGGCCCCCCCAAGCAGCGGAATGACTCTGCAGAGGCCGTGCAGCATTTCACATCTCTGCCCGGAACACCCCCGAGCCGGACTGCAGCTGATAAGGCACCAAGGAGGCTACATGGAGCCAAGCAGGGCAGGATGCAGCATTCCCAGGGCCCCAACTCATCTATATCCCCTGCACATCTCTGCCTCAGCCCCCTGGATGCAGTCACCATGGCTTCTCATCCCCTGAAACAGGAGGAAGGGTGGGTATCGCTGGTCTTGGCTTCTCTTACCCTGGAGATGGAGAGCGGCATGCTGAAATCCTTCCCTCCCTGCAGCCTGAAGCCCCAGGGCGCCGGCCCATTCAGCATCACCTTGTAGGACTCCATGTCACCCATCTCTGCAAGGGAAGAGGGTGTGATCCCAGCATTAGGATACACAGGAAAAACGCAAGGAGGGGGCCCGGTGCCTGACACAACGGGACAGGAGACAAGGCACGTTTCCACCCTGACCATCCTACACTGTGGTTAGAGACGCACCCCAAATCTATCAGCATCTCCTGCAGCAGCGTCAGAGCCAAGACTCATGCTGACTAGTGCAAAGAGTGAGGCATAGCCCCGCTGTCACTCACTGGCTTTGCCCTCCCTCGCCCAAACCTGGCACGTGTTATCCCTTGCAGCACCCCAGAAACTCACGCTGCTGAAAGCCAAAACCGCTTCAGATCACGGAGAAGTGGGAGCGGGCGGGGAAGGATGGGAACCAGAAGCGTTTTTGCCGGGTGTTTGAGCAGCGGCAGCACAGGAGCAGCGGGAAACCACCCGAGGCGCCTGGCAGAGCCGCGCTCCGGCAGCTGGCCCAGCACATGGTACCTGGGAGCGAGCCCACGTCCGCGCTCAGAGCCGGGGCTCAGCGGGAGGGAATCCCGGCGCTGCGCTGCCGGCCAGGGCCGCACTGACAGCTGTCAGCCGGACAGGGCAGCCGCGGCCTCCGGACACCCCTCAGCAGAACGGGCCCCCCGGCACCCTCCTCCTGCCGCTGCCGTGCCTTTAGAGAAAACATGACCCCCAACATGATACCGCTTGAGTAAGCTCC
>JBCJKH010063019.1:0-51245 GCA_039877255.1 Loriculus beryllinus
AACTTAAACAGGGGAGGTTTAGATTGGATATAAGGAAGAAATTCTTTACTGTTAGGGTGGTGAGGCACTGGAATGGGCTGCCCAAGGAAGTTGTTAATGCTCCATCCCTGGCAGTGTTCAAGGCCAGGTTGGACAGAGCCCTGGGTGACACGGATTAGTGTGAGGTGTCCCTGCCCATGGCAGGGGGGTAGAATGAGATGACCTGAAGGTCCTTTCCAACCCTAACTATTCTATGATTCTATGATTCTATATACCAGAGAGTGGTCATTAAATGGCTGGGGACAGCAGATGGAGAAATGCCACTCCCGAAACAAAACAGGAATTTTTGCTGCCTCATGCTCCATCTCTGCCTTTCTTTTTGCATCCCGGCTCAGAGTGAGGGGCTGTACCAGAGGGCAGAGTGGTCATGATGATGTCTACTTCCATCTAAAACTTCACTGTCATAGGACTCTTGATTGTGGCTTTTGTTCTGAGTAACAGGAACCTGGGATTAACGAAACACACAGGCATACTGAGGTCTAAATAAACCTGCTTCTAACAGCAAATAACCTGCAAGGTCTTGGTACAGCTAAGTGCTGTGATGCTGGCAGATCTCCAGAGACAGAGCACGGAGGGGCAGTCCTGCACTCATTCCTCATTTATTTCCTGAGTGTTGCTATCTTTCACACTTAGTGCCTTCTTGCTGCACTGCTTGCGGTAGGACACAGCCAGTCAGAAATCAGTGTGTCACAACTGTTTTCCTGTTGTTGCACACTATTGCATATTTTTGTATCTTTCTACCCATTTCCAGATTGACATAAAGGGTTGGGAGAGCCTACAGCATGGGGGAAATATGGAATATGTGTTTTATAAACTTGATTACTTAGAGTAGGTGGGACCTGTGAGGTCTTGCTCAGACCTGTATTGCTAAGCTGGGAGACCTGCAGGACACAATGGCAACTATCTCCAGCTCCCTACGCTGGTGATTTTCTACACATGCTTGGAAATTCTCTATTTAATTGATTTGAAGCAGTGTTCTGCGCCATACAGGTAGCAGGAACCTTCCTTGGTCAGGGGTTCTCTCCTCACTCCTGAGGGGTGAGGGATAACTCAGTCAGGCAGAGCACACAGAGAATAGCAGACCAACAAACCAGACATCTGAACCAGACAGAAGAACCCTACAAACCGAACCCAAACAGCTCCTCATGTCTGAATCAATTTTACAACTGTAAATTCATGGAGCTCTGCACCCCATTTCTGTTTATAAACCCACAGTTGTTCCCAGAATTCTTTTCTTAAATGGTTTGGTTGATTGTGTTCACTTTCTGGAATTGATGGTCTTTCTTTTGTTGCTATGGCTTGGAGTGGGGTTATACTGAGTAAAACTTATTCAGTCGTTTAACAGGAACACAGACCAGCGTTAGGAGTGTGCAACAGATAAGCTGCATTTGGGGAGCAGGGAAAAGTCCCGTGAGGGCAGATACTATTTATACTGTTCTGATGCTTAAATTTGATGCCAATGGCCCTGACTCAGTGTTTTGATGATAACTTAATTCAGGACATTGAAATGGCAAATAAATGTTACCAAGTCAAACGCGACCAGTAATGACAGCTTCTGAAAGGGCTCCTTCTTAATGACCATTCTGGAACCCTACGCGTATAACCACAACATGCGCATGAGGTTTGCATTAAAAGATCATGGCTAGCTTGTAGTAAAACCAGAGTGGCAAAAATTTGAGAAGTACTTTGAGCAAATTTCACCTGCAAAGCAATGTCAAGGTGGTTAAGGAGATGAAACCCATGAAATAGTGAAGCAGATAATACTTGCAATGAAGGTGACACTCATTTCTTCTGGTTTGGTACTTAGCTAGCAAATCTCTATAATGTCATGAAGTGCTAGGAGGACCCCATGCTGCTGATGCAGAAGTAAAATTTGGATTTTACATCAGATGCAAAGGTAAAATTTCAATGGTATTTTATGCCAGGGAGAGATTAATGATGCATTTCGACATCCTCCACAGTTTCCCCTTGTTGTGAGAAGGGCAGTGCCAGCAGCTTAACCACACTCCTCTCCACTGTTGGCTTTGCCTAGTAGTGCCTGACATGATGGCTATAGAGCTGTGCCTGGAACTTTTTGGAAAAATTTCCAATTATCACATCTTCCTCCATGGCAGTAACATTAAGAACACTAACAGAGATAGGCTGCTAGCATTTTCAGTGCTGCCTTATTAGTTCTGGCTTGGTTTAGACAACACACTGGGTGATATCCCAGTAGTTAGTTTATATTAGAGTTGCTCTAGCTGAGAAAGTTACTTTACCTGTAGAAAGAATAAAACATCTTACATGAAAACCAGAAATCCTTTGTGCACACCTTCTCCATTAGGATAAAAGCAAGCAAAGTTGAATGTAAGGCATCATTATAACATTAAAAAACATTCAATGCCCATATACAAACCTTAACACATTTGAAACATTCTTTTTTTTTTTTTTTCCACTGTATGTCAGGTATCTATTTGCTTTTCCTTTCTTTATTACTAAGGAAATGAGGACATTTGCATGAAAACAAGTACTCAGAGTCTCAAAAGTCTGTCTATTCCTGCTTATATTTTCCTGCTCTGAAGGGAGCGGAGCCTTCTGTAGAGAGTATCATAACTGCTTCCAACCCAACGAGCTGTGATGAATAAGAAGCAGGAACTTTTTAAACAAAGACCCTGGTTTCACGCAAATATTCTCAGTAATAAAGCATGCAGTAAAAGAAATATGTGAAGTTATGTTTTGCAGAACTGCTACTTAAAGCAAAGCAGCTCCATAGAATGAAGCAGAATCTGAATTTTTCTAACTGCAGGAAGGGAAAGTGAGTTTAAGTATTTTCCGTAAGAGATACCAAAATGTCTCCAAACAAAATGGTCACAAGGCAAAGATGGAATATATCCCAATATTATTCTCATCAGCATCATCGACATCACTCTATGTGAAAAGATCCTAACCAGAATCACAGCACCATTCTCCTTTTCCTAGAAGTACATAACAGGCTCTTTTCCCCACAAGATTTAGCAATCTAGTACGCTTTTCTAACCCATCTCTGAGTCATTGCCTTGGTCTATCCCCTCTTACTTTTCCAAACTCAGCAGTAACTGATTGAAACGTATTGAAAAAAAATGTAGAGAAAAAAAAAATGGAATCATAAACAATAGAGAATATGTAGGAAGCATTTATGTTAGACAGTAATTAATAGTTTAGGCTTTGCTTCATGATAGCTCACTCAGTAGATAAATCAAAACCCAGGAAGCATTCATTTGCTTGCAGTTTTCATAGTTTAGTACCATCAAGTATCCACTGCTCTAGTTTCTGATCTTCTAAGCAGCAAACACCTTGGAGTGATCATTAAGAACAACTTCCTAGGGTGGTCCTTCGCCAGAAATGTTGGCAGGTGTAACAGTGACTACTTCCTCCTCACGAAAGCTGTGTCACAGCAGATTCCTACCTCCCCAGATGTAACAGGGTGCTGATTATCCAACCGCTCAGGTGATTTTTATCACATACCCAAGACCAAAGGAACACAGTGCAGACAAGCCCATGCAGTGTGTGAACACTGACTTTGGCCTCCACAGGAGCTAGGGCTGGCAATGCTCATTGGTGCTGCCATCACTGGGCTGTGAAGGATGTGACAAGAGACTTCCACTGAAATTCTCTCTAGAAGAGAGGAAAAGTGCTAGTAGATACAGAGTTTAAAGTAAGCCATTTGGAGTTGCGGTTTCTTTATTCCTCAGCACATCTTCTCCGAGTCCAGCAAGGATGATTTCCTGTCTGCACATAAAGCACACTTTCCATCATAACTCATGGACATGGACAAGTTAGAAGTGTCAAAATAATTAATTATGCTGGTGAACAAAAAACCCCAAAAGACTGAAAATTCTTACCTTCAAAGGCTACCCTTAACCATCCAACACCTCTCATTCAAGAACTGTGCTGAAATGCAGTGTATGTCTTCTAAATATGCCTCTTTGGCAGAGGTTGGATGATAGATTTCAGCCAAAAGCCCTCTCTCTATTTGTTCAAGCAAGTTTCAAAAACTTGACTGTCTCTTCTCAGGTTTTTTCTATGGCAGTGCTACATCACCAAACACTGCAATTTCATCTAGAAACATCGGTAACTTTAATGGAAGACAGTTGGGCTTGTTCAGCCCAGAGAAGGCTCAGGGGAGACTTATAGCAGCCTTCCAGTACGCAAAAGGGGCATACAAGAAAGCTAGAGAGGGGCTTTTTACAAGAGCCTGCAGTGACAGGACAAAGGGGAATGGCTTTAACCTGACAGAGGGGAGACAATAGACATTAGGAAAAAAATTCTTCACCACGAGTGTGGTGAGGCCCTGGCACAGGTTGCCCAGAGAAGCTGTGGCTGCCCCATCCCTGAAGTGTTCAAGGCCAGGATAGATGGGACTTTGAGCAACATGGTCTAGTGGAAGGTGTCCCTGCCCATGGCAGGGGCTTGGAACTGGATGATCATTCAGGTCTCTTCCAACCCAAACTATTCTATTCCATGATTTTGACTGAGACACCATTTTGTGTTGCCAGTGGACTTGTTAGGGCACATAATTCCAAAAATACAATATTTATAACTTATTCATGATTTATTTTAGACCTCTTTCACAGCCTGATGCACATGAGGCAATTTAAAATCGCCAAAACTCTGTTTTGCAGCTAACACTTCATTACAACTGAATGGAAAAGTTCGCACATCTGTTGGTGTTGTATTGTTTCTGGCTGGCTGCAGAGCAAACAACCCAGTGAAGCACGGAGTTGCTGTAGGAAGGCTGTCTCCAGACCAGAGGACAGGATCTTTCATTTTTTGATGAAGGCAGACACGTTCTGCAGCATGCAGAAGACCCTCAGTCCATGGCATCAAAGGACCAGCACAGCCCCTCTTCCCAAAGATGCTAAGGGAGTTCCACCAGTTCAGCTGAGCAATGAGATGTCATTAGAAGTCTTGACAGGAGGAGGGTCTGTGCAAGCCCTTTTCCTTCCAAGAAGATTCTGTGTTATTAAACCCTGTTAATTCTGATACCAAAAAGCCAGAGCGGTGAACCCAACCTCACGTAATTTTCTTTATTCAAATATAAAGGACAATTTCATAGTCTCAGATGATTTAAATCTCAGGTGATTTGAAAACTGGAAACTAAAAATCTGCATTCTAAACTCACCATGTCAGTTCTGCTGAAATTGCTACAGACAATGTAATAAGTATAGGTTATGCAAATGTATTCCACAATGTATACCAATATAAAAGTGAAGTCATGGGCCATGCAATTTACCTTATTTTTTTATGATAAGCATGATTTCTGCATCTTGTGCTGGTCCACTACCTGGCAAAGCAGGGTTCCAGGATGCTTCTAAGACTTCTGGCCAAGGGATTAATGGAAGCAGCAGTAAAGTGTCCATACCTCCCACCAATGTGAATCAAAAACCCTAACTGTAAAACAATGAAACGAAGCGAGTTGAGTTAGATATTATGTTGGTTTCTGCTCTCCATCCCCATTCCACACCACAGCTGGTTTTTGTCTGTTTTCTTTTTTTCTCTCCTATCATTAAACGGTTTGAAAACATAATGAATATTACTGGGGAGTTTTAAGGCATGGTCCAAACTTGAGACTGAATTTAGGAATTTGTCTCTGCTGAGAAGGCATGTGGCTCTTTGTGTGATCCAAAGCAGTACTCCCAGCTATGGAATTATTTTCTGATATACTAAAGCACTCCTACTTATTTCAAGCATTTCACTTATCTATGCCCTAACTGCCTGGATCACCACCCCTGGCTACCTCACATCTTCCTTTCCCCCCTTGCTTCGAGAGCTTAGTTTGGATTCAGGCACAGCACAGTATCAGTGTGATACGGAAGTTACCGAGACCCTCAGCAGGAGCTGGGTTTGAGAACAATTATCTGACAGGCTTGTTTAGCAGCACAGCCCAATCTGTGTTACGACCCTTTTTCTAAATGTAGATATAACGGCACATTAAAGCAGTGTCACATCTCATACAGCCTGCTGGGTGAGGGTTCAGCGAGGTTCCCCTCGCTCCCCTTCTGCACAGCAGTTCCTTTGTTACCGCCTCTCATCCCGATCCTGTGATGGACGGGAGTCCCGCGCTCCTCTAACACTAAAATGGGGCTGCCAAGATAATTTATGGGCCCTGCGGCCAACAAAAACTCTCAGGCCTCCTTGGGTTATCTCTTAAGTCCTGCTTTTCTCCACCCATTGTGCCAGCTTGTCCTCTCAGATTTTACAGATGCCAGGAAAGGTTTGGCAACACAAACATCCCCTCAGCGCGCTGCTTTTAAACAACAGCCTTCTCCCCGCTTTGCCTGTGTCTACAGCTGTGTTTCTAGACAGAAAGCAGAAAAGCAAACACAGGACTGGGAGGAGAAAGGAAAAGAGAGGAAAGGAGAGGAGAGGTGACGGTGCCTGCAGCTTGGGTCTGAAGGGAAGATGGAGACTGTGTTAAGGTGCCCGTGCATGGGGCTGGCCCATCACCGGCTGGCTGTGGTGCAGGAGGAAGACCTGCTCCTGGCTCTCTTAGCACCTTCACTTTTTGCATTAGAAATCCAGGCTCAGTGTTAACAGTTCTGCTGGCAACTGCAAGCCCATGGGAGCCTTTTCCTGTGGGGTGCAAGATGGTGAAAGAGGAGGATACTCCTCACTGCCCAAGCCTTGGTAGGAAAAACCCACCGCTGCCTTTGCACTAAGTCCTTCCAAGCCCCGAGTGTCTGGAAACCCAGGCACAGGCACCATTTCTGCAGAGGACACCGAGGGAACGCCTGGGGCACCCATGGCCCCTTTCCTTTCAGGGCCACTGACGACAAAGGGGCATGTGCCGGGATGCCCTTCGTTTTTGGCCTCCCCCTCCAAGCAGCAGCCGCACAGACGCTGACCGAGCCCGGAGGCAGCCGCTTGTTGCGAGGACCCACGGCGCGGTGCCCGCCGCAGCCCGGGCTGCGATGATGCTGCCGCTCCGGCCGCAGAGCCCCCGCCCTCCCGCGGGGCTCCAACGCGCGGCTGCGCGCCGAGGAGCCGGACTGCGCGGAGGGTCCCGAAGGCGACCGGAGATGCGCTGGGGATGGGAGCAGCGGGTGCTCGAGGGGAGCGCGGCCCCTCCGCTCTGCCGAGCGGGACCCGGGCGGCGGGGAGGCAGCTTCGTTCTCCGTTTCCAAAGGGAAGCCCGGCCCGGCGGCGGCCACGTGTCCCCACCGGCCGGTGCGGAGCAAGGAGCGCGGAGCCGCCGCTCCTCCCCCGGTCCTCGGTATGGACAACCGGACCGGGGTGAGGGGGGAAGTCCGCCGTGGGGCAGGGAGGCCGCCAGTCCCCCGCCGCGGCCCTGAGCGCGTTTCTTGCTCCAATAAGCAATAATTAGGTCCTAAGCTAATGATGTGTCAGCTGATCCGCTCGCTCCGTCTGCGCACGGGAGGGGGGGGGTGGGGGTGCTGCGCCCGGATCCATCGCCATGGAAACGCTTCCCATGCCTCTTCCCCCCCCTTCTCCGCGTCCCGCGGCTGGCTCCGCGCCCCTCCGCTCCCGCGGAGGCGGGTGCGCCGCGCGCGCCATCCCGACATGGGACAGCGCTGCCCGTCACCGCGCAGCGCCGCCGTCGCCACAGAAACTTTTGTCCCGGCGGCCAATCAGGGCGCGGGGGGGGCGCGGAGCGGCGCTGGGCCCGGCCCGGTGCGCCGCCGCCAGCCCGCCGCGGAGCGCAGCGCAGCGCAGCGCGGGGAGCGGCGCAGCCGAGCGGAGCCGAGCGGAGCGGCGGCCACCGCCGGTCGGGCCCCGGTCGGACGCGTGCCCCAGCCACAGAGGTGCCGGCTGCGGGCGGGGGCGCGGAGCCGCGCACTGGATGGCGGAGGCTCGGGCGGGCGCGGCCGCGAAAAGGCGACGAGAGGAAAAGCCGCGGCGGAGCCTTCCCCCCGCGGAACGGGTGTCCTGCTCGGCGCGGAGAGGGAGAGCGCGGAAATCTCCGGCGTGAACTGGAACTGTGGCAAAGGGAGGGGGGAAATCCAGGCTGCTTTATTTTATCTTCTTCTGCTCCCCCCTTTGTAAAAAGGGGCTTTGCTCAGCATCCGCACGCAAACTTACTTGAATGCCTTGTAGCCAGTTTAGCCCAGAGACCAAAGGATACCCCGCGGATGCCCGAGGAGTCCTACATGTGAGCACCATCATTACACTGGCAGAGGAACCGAGAGCCGCCTCCTTTCCTTTACCAGCATCCTCCTGGGACTGATCTTTCCCTCCTCTGGTCCAGTATCCGAGTCTAGGTCCTCGTGTATCTCTGGTCTGGCTTTTATATTTTCCTTTTTCTTTTTCTCCCCTCCATCTGCTGGGATTGCCACGTAAATAAATAGAGGAAAATTCTTACAAGGGCATCTGAAAATTCACGGTGGGACTTAATGTGAGGAAGTGAAAATGCTCACAGACCATTGATTTTTTATTGGTCCTTTTTTTTTTTTTTTTTTGTAAATTCTTATTATTTTTAATTTTAAAATATGTATTTAAAACGCGGATCGGATGTATTAAGCTTAGAAAATAGCAGGTAAGAACTTTCTTTCTTTCCAGTACCTTCATGCCCGGAGCGGGGATCTCTAAAGCCAAGCCGCCCAGCCCTGGAATAAAGGGGGAGCAGAGAGCCCAGCTTGCCCTTCAGTGGTTCCTCCATCCTGCGCGACCAGGCGGCCTCGGGGAGAGGCACAGCCCGCCAGGACAGACACAGAAAGAGCCTTTCCAGAAGGCAGCCGGGGCGGAGGAGGGTGGGCTCTTTTTTCTTCTTCTTTCCCCCTCCCTCCTCCACCTGCACTATCCAGGGTGAATCCGGGTGCAGCTGATGTATGGAAAAGACGGATACTAGTCGGTATTTTCCTTTTTTTTTTTTTTTTTTTTGTCTCTTCGCTAAGCCGAGGGATAGGATTTTAATTATTTATCCACCCGAACCCTCTCCGGGTAAGACTCTGCTGGAGCCAGTGGGATAGTCCTGCCTTGCACAATTATTAGAGACTGATCACGTACAGTGGAAGGATAAGAGGAGCCTCCTCAAGACCCGGTTTGCCTCCTGTGAAAATAATCATAATCATAATAATAATGAAGGAGAACATTGCTACACTATTGAATTGATTGCTGCCCCCTCTCACCCATCCCCCTCCCGGTCGTTCCCCCCCCCCCCCTCTCCCCCCCAACCACCACCACCACAACAACAAAAAATCCGCTGGGATCTGCCTGCACCGGGACCTCCCTCACTCCGGCTCGGAGGTGGATGCATTTTTCATGAGCGCTGGGTGAACAGGTGCAAAGTGCGGCGGGGCGGCCCGGCCCCGCATCCCGCATCATCCCGCACCCCGGCCCGCAGCGGGCGGCGTGTGCGCGCCTCTGTGTGTCCGTGTGTCCGTCCGTGTGTGTGAGTGTGTGCGCCCCGGCGTGTGCATGTGTGCGTGTGTGTACTAGGAGATTATGGAGAGCAGCGACCGGGACATGTACCGCCAGTTTCAAGACTGGTGTCTCAGGACTTACGGGGACTCAGGAAAAACCAAGACGGTGACCCGTAAAAAATACGACCGGATCGTCCAGCTCCTGAACGGCTCCGAGTCGAGCTCCACGGATAATGCCAAATTCAAATTCTGGGTCAAATCTAAAGGCTTCCAGCTCGGCAACTCGGACGAGGTCAGTGGTGGTGCTGGAGGAGGGAAGCAAGTGCTGTACGTGCCAGTCAAAACCACGGTTAGTAGAGAATTGTCTTCCTTGTTCTATGTCGGCCGCTGCAGCCCGCTCCGGGAGCGAGAGGCACTGGGGGAGCCGCCGCCACAGTTGGCTCCTTCCTCCCTCTTCCCCCAAGTCATCATCACCATGTTGCGTTTGCCTGTCACATTATACACCGCCGGGCTCTTTGTGGGGCCCTTTTATTTAAAGCGATCGTGCGCACAACACACCCAGCCGGGGCCGTGTCGTTCTCCTCCTCGTCCTCCCCGTCCTCCCCCCGTCCCCATCGGGCCGCCGCGCGGGGTTTGGGGTGGGCTATTGTCCCGCTGCCACCGCTCCGGCCATTGTGCCGGGCCCCGCCGGCCCGGGCAGCAGCCCCCCGCCGCCGGCGGGGCCGGTCGGGAGCGCCCGGGGGTAGCCTGTCTGGCGCGGAGCCAAGCGCGGCACCGGGCGGCGATTTTGGGGGGGGGTTTCCCCGGGATATCAGTATATTTCTCCTTTTTCTCCCCGTTTTTCTTTATTGTTAGCCCGCAGCCCTTGAGCCGCCACGACCGTGCCTGCCTGGCTGCGAAGAGCCGGCTGCGATAGAGTACCGGCGGCGGACTGGGGGGGGGGGGGGGGGGGGGGAGGAAGGGAAAGGACTCCCAACAAAGGGAGAAAGGGTTCCGCAGGACTGGAGGGAGGGTGGGTTGGGTGACTCTCGCGGAGGTCGCACGGAGTCTCGCAGCCCATAAGGTTTAAACCTCAATGTTAAGGGTAGCGTGGCATCCCCTGGCAGGCGCCGGAGCTGCCGAGCCGGCCGCGGGGCTGACAGCCGAGGAGCTGTTCAGCCGGGTGCCGGCAGCAGCGGCAAACCCGTTGCCTGTGTAAGAAGATGGGGACTGTTGGCTGCAAGTAGGTTTCGCCTATTGAACTCCTTTCATGTATCATTATTCTTACTTCTTGCGCTCTGGGTCATGCAAGCTAAGCCTCTTTTGTCTGTGCGCGGGGCGGGTGCGGAGGGGGAGCTCAGAAAGGAAACCCCGCAATTAAGAATATTCTTGCCCGGGCATTGGGCTTGGATGAAGAATATTCTCTCGTATTTTTCATCCCTGTCTTTTATTTTTGATTACGGAGCGGCAGCTCATTCTGACCTAACGGGAGGATCGCTCGGTGGTGCAGCAAAAGGGGCTTCTTGGAAAGTATTCTGGGCTGGGTTGTGACGTAGGCTGCCGGGGAAATCTGCCTCTCTCTGCCTCGCTGAAGTCATAAACCTGGGCATTCCCAGGGGCCGGCTTGTATTTGCCCCCCTTGTCATCAGCGCCGTCACGGCTGCGAGGAGGCAGAGGTGGGAAATTAATTTTAAAGGAGTTGACAAATAGGAAGATTGAAAGTGAAAGAGGAGCTTTGGATGGAGTTTGTCCCTCTCTATGGGTTTTATTCACCACAGCGCTCTAGGTCTGCCTATAGATTCAGGTGATTTGGCAGATCTCTGTTCTACCATCAGATGACTGATTGCTAATCTCTGACCCCAGAGGGTACTGTAGATGCAATTTATAACAAAAAGGTTGTCTAAAGCAGAAGCCTCCAGTGAGGTTGGTGTTTTTAAATATCTCTTCTGCTTACTGAAATAATAATTTTGCAGAGCCAGTAGGCAAGATCATCTATTCCTGAGACTATCCCCTTCACTGCAAGTTCAATACTGCAACAAAATGAGTATTTTTAAAATTTACATTGAGTATGCTACAAATAAAAAAGGATAAACTATATTTTACATGATGGAATTTAAACATTGAGTGCTGTTCTGGGCCTCTGAAACACAAGACTCCATGATGATCAGCTTGTCTGTTTTCTCTCACCTTTTCCAGGGCATGAAAGCCTCGAGTCCCACCTTGCATCCCCTCTTCTATTTTATTTTTAGATAATCAAAATTATTCTCATTCGGTTTGGTTTTTTTTTTTTTTTTTCCCTTCAGACCTTTCAGTCAGAGGTCAGGCACCTGGCTGATCTTACCTTTGGTCATCTGAGGGAATCACACCTTCAATTGTGAATGTCTCCGCATGTCCTTATATGTATATTGATACTCACGTGGAAGTAACTGTCTTTAGGTAGCTTAAGCAACCAAGCAGGCATCCTGATTTTATTAGGATAAATCAAATGAAATCAAGAAAGGAAAGTTAGCATGACCTAGCTGTGTGTAGTTCCTGAATATGTGTGCATTATTTGAGCAATGACACATAAACCCTTTCAGGAAAACTCTTGCACACAGGTAATGTTTCCTCCCACTCACCAACATGAATCTGCTGTCCAGCGTAAATGAGAAAAGGGGATAGTCAGCACTCTTGTACAACAGTCAGCTCTGAGAAACAAATGCTGTCCCCCTCCTAAACCCGTGAATCTGGGGTCACCACCCCATCACAAAAGGCAGAAGAATAAGTACACCCATAGGGTGTACAATGGTTTGCATGAGCTATTGCCAGGGCAGGGGCGGTGCCTCCCAGGCAGTGAAGCCTCAGAAACAGACCATTTGAGAGAACAGGGATGCAGCCCTTGGCCTGGAGAAAGCCAGTGGCAAAGCTCCTATTGACATCAACAGGCCTGGGATTTTACCCAGCCAGGAATGATAAGTTAGAGGGAGAAGGATTGGATTTTCATCAGACAGTAATTGTTGGTAACCCTTAAAAGCCCATTCTCCTGTTTCTTTAATTCTTGCTAATTATTTAAGAGTTTATTAATTTATGACCATTTAGAAACATCCCCACTGTTTTGTTTGTTGGTTGATTGTTGGTTTGGTTTTGGTTTTTAAATTTCTTCTTGTTATCCCATACATTTGAGCCTGTCCAGTCCACAAGGAGAGCCACAAACAGTAACAGATCCCCAAACTGTGAATCTCCCCTTCATCCTCTCCCTCTTCTTGTCCATCACTTGATCTCACCACAGGTAAAAGTAATTCCAATTTAAAATTAATCACTGCTGGCAGCATGAGCGCTCCCTCTGCAGTAACAGGATGGATGAAATTACAAGTTGGACTCTACACTCACAAGCTGGTCAAAAATAAGCAAATATTCAAATGCTTCATTAGGAATTATTCTCTCCTTGAAGCTTTAAGATTTGCTGCTCAGCTTTGCTGTCAGCCAGAGAGATTTGCTCCTGATGGTGCTGTAATCCACTGCTGCTGGTAATTAGACATCATTACTGCTGCGTTAAAGGGAAAGAGAGAAGGAGAGAGGACAGGCTGGGGCTAATTAACTACTTGATTCTAATGAAAGAAAGAGAGCTTGATAGCAACTGGGAGGTTGCACCGGAACAGGCTAGATGTACAACACAGACTTAATTGAAGCAGGGGTGTCTTGCAGCCTCACAGTAGCTATGGCTTGGTCTACTTTCATATTCTGTGGGCAGTAGCACATGAGGTATTATTCTGTTTTTCCCTTGCCTGGTTGGTAAGGAGCTCAGAATCGCAGGCCTATCTTCGATACCAAGTTTAAGCATGCCTGCTTAAGGAGAATGCATAGATGATTATGTGCTGGCTTAATCTATTTTACGGGTATGTTCTCCTCAAGAGCAACAGGAACAAATCAATTTCTGAATGTTCACATCCTTCTGTGGCCTAGGAGATGCACTTTTGGTCACCAGGCAACAACATCTCCTGCAAAACAGCCATTTTAGGTTCAGAGTGGGACAACACATAGTAAGGTATTCCTATATGCAACCCAATGAGTGTCTTGCTTCTGCAACTTTTCAGGTTGCTACTGCTGTCATCGTACTGCTGTCATTTTCTTTCATTAAGCCCAAGCTGCGCTTTATAAAGCAGTGAAATTATGCCTAGCCTAGACATGATATATAAACATGTTAGGCCAACAAACACGCCAAATGGCTGACAGTATTGACTCTTAATAGTTGGTATTCACAATCCATAAGGAGGAACTGATATTTCTAGTACGGTATCTTTTCTAACTTATATGTGATTTTTATGGAGGATTTTTTTCTCTTTGGTGTATTTTCACCAAACTGGAACTATTTATTGATTGGCAACTTGGAACCAAATTTCTTTTCACTTCTCTTTCTCTTGCTTGATGTTGTCCATAGACACAAACATGGCTCCTAAATCTGTCTGGATTTAAAAACAAGTTATAAAATAATGGCCTAAGCTATATGAGTGTATTCTAAGCACACCTTTCCTTTAAAAAAGAAGGGCCAATATGATTGCAGGATACCTCTCAAATATAGAATTTACACAGTATTAGCAAACTAATAGAATATAACATCAAAGGCCAAGTTCAGATTGCTTTTATGTCATTATTAATCTGGAATGACTCCACTGACTTTAATGAAATCACAAGCCTAATGTATGATTTTCCCTGTGCCTTCTTTTCCATTTTGCAACTATAAGCATAGAATGAACTTTTATTCAGAAACCAAATTTTATTCAGTTTAGTTAAATCTTTAGATCCTCCAGGATCCCAGTACCTCTTGGATTGCTGCTAGCAGACCAGAGAGGCTCTCTGCAGGTGCAGGGCTGTGCTATTGAACCTGATTACAGGACTTAGGGCTTAAAATTACAGGCCCATCAGTTCCATGGAACAGGCTATATCCCAGCCCACCTCTTGTTCTGTTAGTGACGAAGAATAGTAGATGGACATATGAGTTTATGGTTCATTTGATTTTATATAAATGACTTTGTTTATGAACAAGAGAAGAAACAGATCACAGTATAAACAGCTTGTATGTCAAAATATGGTGCTTTAAATTATCTTTGGTTTTAAACTGTTCATTATTTTAGGCCATTCTATAGTAATCTGAAAAGATGCAGCTTTGCTTCATTGCATTTCTCCCCATTTTTGTAGCCATCAGTATAAAAAAATGAATAAAAGTGTTTGTCAATTATATATCGGTAGCTCTGTATCCTACTGAACCGCCAACACATAATGGCAGTGAGTACCACAGAAAGGTGATGCTGAGGGTGAGCTATAATTTATCCCAACATACAATTCTGCAGGAGTTTACAGTCTTGTTAAATGCACCTTCCAGGCTCAGAAGCAGTATTGGAGCCCCGCTGTATCCATCCCGTTTTAACTGCCCACCACATTTTCCTTAACCCCTGTTCAGGTCTGGAGAGCTTCATCTCCTCCTGTTACCCGCAGCCTCTGCCCTGCTGTTTGCAGACCTCCTGATGGACTCGGAAAGGCAGGATGCTGGTGAATCAAACAGGCAGTGCTGGAAAATGGTCATAGCAGATGGAACAAAACTGATTTAGTTGGCAACTCCTAATGCAGGCATTCAGAGAAGTGTTCATAAAGATAATAACTCTGTCCTGAAATTCAGAAATGTTAAAGCGGCCATATGTAAGATGCCAACTCCACCTGCGTGTGTGAGAGAGAGGCAAAGGGAAAGAAGGATCTGAGATTTCTTGGACAATGCTGAGCTAGAATTTTCCAAAGAAATGTGAGCCAAAACCAGCAAATTTTAAAAAACCTGAATGTTTTAAACTGGTCCTTCTGTGATGCTCAAAAATGTTAATCTTATTTTAGAAACATTAAATAGGGTGCAGCACTAACAAACGCTACTAAGGATGTTTCCTCCCCATCTACACACACATGTAGTGAGAGACAGGATGACAGATTCAGTGCTATTACCTGGCAAAGGCCAGGCTTGTAGCTCAAAAGTCCAAATCATTCCAGTGATCCACAATAAAAACTCCCAGTTTACTTTTCATGCTGCTGCTTTGCCGAAAAGACTGAGGTGACAGTTGAACTTGGTTCTTTGCTGTCTTACCCTCAGCCCCTTGTCAGTAACACTGCACTGGATTCACTCATGATGCAGCATGGTAGGGATTCCAGCCCAGACGCTTCAGCTCTGATTTTCTTTAGACATACTGAGTGTTGTTTCTGTGGCTACACAGCTATGTGAACTGTGGGAAATAGGCAGGCATTTGCTAGCAGGTTAGTGCTAAAATGGGCTGACAGGCATCAGTACAGCATAATGGGACTTTTTCTTATCTTTGTACAGATCTCTAACTTCTGGGAAGGTGAAACAATCCAGAGTGGCTACACACAGACATGCACAGAAAGGCTCCATGTAGAGAGGGCTTATCATGAACACAAGCCCCTGGGGGAAGAGGGCTAGTGCCAGTGCAGGATGAATGTGGGAGTTCATGATTCAGATTTCATTTTATGCTACAGAAATAAATCAAAATTGGCTGACACTGAACCGTGAGTTTTGGTTTGCTGTTGAAAGGAGGCAACAAGCAGCTGTTGCCTTTGGTCTGAAGGAAGCTGTCTGGGTCCTGATCTTTCCCTGTATGCAGTATACACCTGTTGAGAGTTTGCTGGTAAAAGAGGCACAAAACAAAGGAAGTAGATATGGAGAAAGATCACAAGAGCATGGCATGAAACACCCTCTAAGAGGATCATACCAGATTCTGCAGCCTCCTGTGTACCACAAAGTATCACAAGGATCTCTTGTTCTTTGTTGAGTAGGTTGACTCTGGTCAACACAGACTCCAAAATGAGTAGAGCTTTGCAGGATGTAAAAGATCTTCTTCACTTGTATATGTCATTTTAAACCTGCTGGAAGACTCTGACTTTAGAAAACCCAGGAAGTATGAGCTGGTGCATGAGAGTTGTTTGCATTGTCCTGTGGCAGCAGGGAAAGTGATCCCTTCCTTTCTTAAATTGCATTTTGTTCTAGTTAAATACAGGAGCCTCAAAATCTTACATTTCCACTAGCAAGGTATTTTTAAATGGTTTATAAACATAAAATATCCAGGTAGGCATTGCCAGTATCCATGAAGGACTTGCTACAAGTTATGGCATTGAGCATTCTTCTGGATGCAAACGGATTTTCTTAGTGATGATCAACTTTATCAGAGACAGTTGTGCATGCTTCTAACTGCTTATCCAATAACTCTGCAAGCTGCAAAACTGACAGTTACTATGTGCATCTGCAGGGATTGCAGCTAGCTGTTGGAACTGAATTGTAGGGTTTGAACTGTTTAGTTGTGTATGTGGATACTCTTCAACTTAAGGGGTTATCTGTAGTGAACATTTTACTTAGTAAATCTGATCTATGTTAGAATTAACCTCAAGTAGAGGCTTTTTTCAGAAGTAAATATTCTGTATAGACTTGGAAGGACAATTTTTATGGAATGACCTACTTGAGCTTAGGATGAAACTCATTCAACCTTTTCACTTGACAGCCTGTAATTAAAGTCCTCTGGGAAATAGGAGGTTTTATACATTATATTGCCATTAAGATCTGTGTGTTTGGAAGTTTTGTAACTTTTCTCATGCCAAAGTCTTTTATACAAGAAGAGATGGATGCTATAATACTTTGACTGTATTTAGGGAAATTTAGGAGGTGAGATCACTTGCACTTAAATGACTTATGACTCCAACTGATTGTACAGTTTTTAAATCTTGTGATTGCTCTCTTTGTTGCTTCTGGACTTATACATATCACTATCAGTAGTGCCACATGGACTTCATAGAAAACTTTTAAGGCAGACCCAGAGCTGAAGTAGCAGCCACTAAACTGTGACTGATCTGTAGGGTAAAGTAGCATATGGGAAATCAAACCTGTGAATGGACTAAAGCTCACTACCCTGAGCTGACAGAAGATGAGTTACAAGCAAGTAATCATCTAAGTGCTTAGATACAGTAAGAGAACAGCTTAAGGTATGGCCAGAGGTTTCAGCAGACAGGAAAGACAAGGGGTGGTGGGCAATGAGATCCATCCTGGGTTGGGTTTACATTTTTCAGGTGATAAAACTGAAGAGTTGCCACAAACAGAGAAGCAGAAAAAGGAGCTGATGTTAAATCACAAAGCATCACTAAGTCTAAGCACACTAAAGAATTTAAGAATGAAGTAAAATATTAACATGTATTGTTTGCAACTATATATGGCAATGATACTGGAGGATGGCCAAAAATGTACTAGGAAGAGAAAAAACATGGTAAACAGTTCATAGAAATGACAGACTACTGAACCAAATTTCAACATCAAAAAAATAAATCAGTAATAAAATAATTCAAAATTATTTAAGTTGTTAAGTATCAGTATGAACCGTACCTGGTTGGTGCAGCTAGTCTGGATTTTCTAAGAGTTAATGATGTTCCTCTAACCTGTTGTGTTCAGAAGTCTTTTAAAACCAAGTTTCAGGTGAAGCTTTGATTCTGACTTCCTTCTGAAACCAATCTGATACTGACTTTATTAAAGCAGGGTTGGAACTTTGGCTATGATGACAAATTAATAACAAAGGTGAAAAGTTGGGAAACTATAGGAAGTATTTGAGATATACAAATGCAGTCTGATGCGTGTATATACATACACATACGCACTCAAACCTCAGACAAATGAGGGGATTTCAACACTCGTTGGAATTCAAATTAATTAAGTCAAAGAAGAATTGGGAGGGAAAATAGAAATATCTTAACAAAGGAAAAAGCAGAAACCATGGCAGGCAGGATTCCCTACAGACCATTGCCAGATAATTTACATCTTATGCCATTGTGACATTAGCTTTTTGAAAAGAAAGGAAGAATTCAAGATTTTCAATCACATTTAAAATGTACAGAATTAGTATAACATCTCAAAAGACATATTTAGGAATATTTTCAAACAAATCAATAAGTGTATATTCAATAACCATGGCAGGTGTGATAAAAAACCGCATTTCGAAAAGTATAGCGGATAATATTGAAAACTTATTCTTCTTGTTAATTAAATAGTACTTCCTTGCCTTTAATAACATGCTTAGTGTATTTTTCTCATCTCTAAAAGGTCACGACAGATGAAAGGTCCAGGGACGGTAACTAATTAAAGAAAAGAGATACTTATAAGAGAACGAGGAATAATTTTGAACAGTTTTATCACCCAGCAAGATGAACGTTGAGAGAAAATGCACAGCAGAAAACAGACATGTCAAAGTATAGAAAGAATCTGAGATAAATGGTGTGGTGTTAATACTGATGACTAGCAGAGAAAGAAAATTCAGCAGCCACCTTTTTAATCCAGTTCCATCTTCTAGGACTCTTTTGACAACCGTGTCAAAAGCTAAATTCAAAGCTAGGCCACTGTTTTATAACCTGTAGCGTTGGGCATGGGAAGTCTGACTGCAGCCCCTAGAGAAACTCCTGTTGTTTCTGCTCTCGTAAGGATGTGCTATGCTCTAAATCAGTTCAGCTTTGCTGACTGGACCAGAAATGAGGACAAGGTCATCTTCCTGCCCTTCCTGCTCTGTGCTCTTGGGAACATGTGCACTGGTGATGGCACTTACCTGCTACCGTGCTGCTACCTGGTATCTGGCGGCATTTCCCCAGCTGTTTTCCTATAGAACATCTATAAGGGTTAGTTGTATTCCAGCCCAAACAGTCCACACAAAGGGAAGACATGTGGAGCATAGTGAAATCCCAGCATCTTCCCATCTCCCTCCCCTTTGTACTGAGTTTTAATATTGCTGGTGGTCTGAGCCCTTGTGCTCAGTTTATTAAGTTTTAGGTACACATTCTTAGGTTGGCTGAAGCTAGCAGAGGAAAATAATTTGGTCATTACTGCACGATGCACCTGTATTCACTGTATTTTGTTTAGGGATTTATTTACTTATTTAATAATTACTGAGCTGTGAAACATCTTTTACAGACTCCTTTGGAAGCTGGGACTAGATGGTTCCTCAGTCAGTTTGTAGCTGTTTCTGTGGCTTGTTGCTGTAGTGGTATTACTAGCCTGGGGGGAAGGAAGGAGACTATCAAGCTTTTGAGCTCCAGCACTATCCTGTGTGGACCAGTGCATGAGATTAGTGTGATTTACACAGAACATTTGCAATGAACAGCCTCCGTTTTCTAATTTACCCTACATGTGATGAGAAGTAATGTGCCGTTTTCACCTCTGCGTTTTTGTCTATTTGTGCTTGCTTTTTGGGGGGTGTATTTGTTGTTTCTATTACCAAACTCTTACTACGGTGGGAAGATAAATAAAAAACCCCAGCAGGATTATTAAAGATGAATTACAGATACGAGAGGAAATCAGCTCATTCAAAGGATGACAATTTTTGTAAGAACTTGCTATTGACCGGTCTGACCAGCAAGTGTGGCCATATATTTATAATTAGATGACTTGTCCCATTGCATTTCTTAAGAAACTACAGTGGAAAAGGAAAAGGAATGTAACTCATCCTTTTTTTCCCTTCATCTAGACATAGCAATATCTTTTTTTATGGTGTCTTTTGATAACCTTTATGTTTTTTATATTCTAAGAGTTCAGCAAAGCCCCACAGCCATGGTTACTGTAATACTGAAGTATTTCATGCATAATGAGCAAACAGCCCAGCCCTTTTTTAATAAGTCCTATATTCCAATTCCAGGCATCTGTCAAAAACCTGTAGTTCAGACAGACCACAAGTATTTACTCTTTTTGTCCCAATTTGGGCTTCTCCAACAAGGAGACTGGACAGTAAATTCTGTATGGATGCAGCAGCAAAACCCAGAACTTCTTCAAAAAAAGTACATTGTAAACTCATTGCACTTTGGCCCTGCATTTTTTAGAGAACCTACACAAATCCTCTGTTGTGTTTTATCAGTGAACAAGGCCTGGTTATCATTGCCTTGGTGTACCTGAGAGTTGAGTTGGGCATGTGATGAGCTTTCAGTGAGTAAAATTTGCACTGCTACAAATTATAAAGAATATAAATAAACCTAGGTCTAGAGCTGACTAAAAAAATAAGACTTAAAATTAAGACTACTTTATCCCTCTTTAATTGTCCTTCGGCATAGAAAATTCTAGCAGTATTCTTTTCAAATCAGCCCAAATTTGGCAAGATATGTCAGATTTTGAGGCTGTGGAACTGAAATATTTTTTGAGCTGTATTCCCAATTGAACTTTGGATTTCCAACTTGAACCAAAATGACTGCTTTCAAAAACCAAGTAGGAAAAAGCATTAAATATTTCACCTAAATAGGCAAAAGCAGGTCAAATGTTATTAATATTGGTAAGTAGAACACTTTAATTAATGGCATTCTAATGAACTATGTCTTTTCTCATACTTATCATTGAATTTGAATGAATTTATATGTAATTACAGGATTTTTTTTTAATTGCTAATGAACTTATAAAGTCAGGAAAATTTTCACATATAGACTTCAAAAAATTTAAAAATCTCGATTATCATGCTTGCTGTAATTGGAAAGCAGGCAAATAAGCAAAGTACAACGTGGCTGTAGGGAGCTGGAAGGAGTCAAGCCAGTGAAATACACGAGGCTTTGAAGGACCAGTCTTGTCATCCTAAATTGCATTGGATGAAATGCCCTCATGGGACAGCACCAATAGAAGGTCATGAATAATTTTTTAGGCACAAAGATTATGGCCCTGTTTTGAAGACATAATGCAGTCCTTGGGTAACACTTTAGGCTTTGTAATGGCCAGTGCCCAAGGGAGGAGTCTGCCCACAAAGGTTCTGCCATGTGCACTCACAACTCACAGTTGGTATCAGCTGACTGGGTGGCAGTGACTGAATCCTCATTAGGCTATACTAGATAAAGTTTTTCCATTTGTAAAGAATAATTTGCTTTTAACTGCTATCTGGTTTTGCCACAGTATATTTCAATGTGCTAGACTTGCGTTTAATAAAGTCTATAGACATGCTTATAAAATGATTGTTTAGGGAGAGAAAAAACAAACTGGAGAACAAGCTTGATTTTAGTCCTTTAAACTCTCCATATATTTAAATCAATTAAAAGCGCATCTCTCATTCTGTCCCCTTCCCAACTAAACATACACTCACCCTCAGTAACACTGTGGAGGCTGGTTGTTTGCGTGTTTTTAAGTAGTCTCCTTTTTTTATGGATATTGCATTATGACATCTGCTATGCGGAGAATTCAGATCTTTCCATTTTCCCTGTCTCTCTCAACTATATTTATATTAGAGTAATCCTGCTTCAAATAAGAGTGGAAGAAAAGTGAAATGAGAGAATAAATGGAGTAAAGTGCTAAAGTCAATCAAGTATAAACAAACTCTGTCTTAATAACTCCCTACAAGCTCATCCTAAAGCAAGAAAGTCAGCTTTGGGAGAGGTGGAGGCTGTGGAAAGTTAAAAAAGCCCAAAACACATTTCACACCGATAATAATAATAAAGCCAATGAAGTAAACTAGGTAAAAGAAGGCTGATGCTTCCTGTTAGTTTGGTAATAAAACTGATGTTGATCTTCCAAACCAATATTTAAGCAGCTAAGCATACCGGTTGGCCACCTACAGGCACAGAACAACCTTAAGATACTAACTACCTAACAATTAAAACTACCTGGAAAATGTGAGGAAGATGAAATGTGATGTTTAGGAAGGCATGTTTCATGTAAATGTGATTTCAGCAAAATTTGGAATAAATTCTACGTCTATTCCCCAGCATTTATTTCAAATTGGAGTTTATTAGTCAACATTTAATTTAATGAGTATCACAGCATGATATAACAGAAAGTAGCTAAGCAGAATACTGCTAGATGCTAAAAAGCTCATAGTTACACAAATATGCAAATAATTAATATAGGTGCCAGATACACCTCGCAGTTGAATTTGAATGTGTTTGCCATTGTGCCCCAATATCTATTTGATGTCTGCAGCACTATGAATTTTCCTCCATCCTTGTAATTTTGTCTTTGCTGCTGCAGATTATTTACTAATAGACAGAGAACAGTTCTTTCTCCTTGTGTTGCCTTTATTTCCAGACCTCGAGGCCTGCTGTTTCTCATTTTGAATTCCCATCCAACGGCAGGTGCCAAGATTCAAATGTACATTATCTATGGGCAGTAGGATCGGGCTGCTTGTGTAACATCAGTTGAAGTGAACCACTCACTGTGCTGGCTGCATTTTAGTATTTTTAATTTCTCTTTGGAAGACATGCTATTTTGGGGAGCAACCAAATGCAGTGTAAGCTGCACACAAGGGGAGATCTACAAATGAGTTTGTAAATCTAGGCTTCTGTAAATTAAAAAGAAAAAAAAAAATACAAAACAAACCAGAAACAAACCAAAACAAGGAAACTTAGAAGCATGTAACTGGAGAATCTATTAGGTCCAATCCACCCACAACCATCTGGAGCAATAAGTTATCTATCTAATTTATCTAAACAAAACTTTGGACATGACATGGACAGCAATGAGATGAGTAAGTTGAGCTGAAATAATTTGTACATTAATCTTTTTAAATTTCCAAAAACCCAGGAAGGCTGATTTTAAGAACTGCTGACTGAGATTACCATAATAATGTGAAATAGACCATTTTATAGGGAAAAAAACCTGCTCCCACTAAAGTCAATAGCAAAATCTCACTGACTACAATAGTAGTGGGATCGGTCTCCTAAGCAGCAAACCATGCTTTAGAAAAATCAATACTTCAATTTTACAAGGTAATAGGGATAGCAGTATAGTTGCCTATTATCAGACCTCGTAGTCTGTGGATTTTCTCTAATAATCCGGAGGTTCAGCGCCTATTTTATGAATCATTGAGAGGAAAGACATGAGCCCTTTCAAAGCGTCTCCCCTGCGCTAGCGGGGAAAGCTCTCCAGAGGCAGGGCGTGCGGTGCGGAGCGGGCCTCCATCCATCAGCGCCGCGGATTACTCGGACAGGAATGACTGCCTCGCTCCAGGAACAAAACAGCATTAATCGCTGTAGATCTGGCTGGAGCGTTTGATGCCCAGAACTCGAAACCCAGCCCCTAGTATCTGTCAGCAATAACCAGAAATGCCCCGAAACGGGTCAGGTGCTCATTTCAGATCACACCGCAAAAATTACCGGTGACATTTTTATTTTCTTTTTCTTTTTCGCCTTTCAAGCGTTGCAGCGTTGTGATTCGAAGCAGAGCTATATCCCATGCGTTCATCTTGACACAAAGGATATATATAGATGTTAACAGACCTCGGGGAAGGGGCTGAGGTTTCTCTCACCGACCGCACAAGGGCAGCCGGACCGCCGGTTTTTATTCCCTGGAGCTCAAACCGGGCAATTTCTTGGTCCCTCCGCTCCGGGGCACGCCGTACCCCAGGAATCCGTGTGAGCGGCGGTGGGAAGGGCCGGTGTGTGTGTCCGTCCGTCCCCCGGGGCGACGGGGATGGGAAACGGGAGGCCGTTTTCCTGCGGGAGCCGCGATGACCGTGACTCCATAGGACATAATGAGCGCAGCGGCTCTGCAGCCGGCAGACACCGCCGTCACCCCTCCCCCTGCAGCCATATGGTGCCGTAAACAACCGCCGCGCCGTGCGGGGTCCGCGGCTTCTTGTTGTTGTTGTTCCCGCGTCCCCGGGGGCGCCGGCCGGTGCTCCGGGCCGCACCTTGACGGGGACGGGGCGAGGGGGAAGCGGAAGGGCCGTCTGCAGGGGACACCCCTCGGGGGGCCGCCACGCCAGCGGGGTGCGGGCGGTGCCCTGAGGGCCGAGGAGGGCGCGCTGTCCATTGCCGTCCGTCCCCAGCGGTGCAGGCCCCGCCGCCGCGGCTCTATGAGTTGATTGAGGGCCAGGCTGGCATTGAGGGCACGGGGGAGGGGGAGCTGGTGAGGGTGCGGCTGTGCCGCCATGGCCTCCCCCCGCCGGTTCCTATGGTAACAGTGGGATACCTCCGGGACACACACACACACACACACACACCCCCGCTCCTCACTCCCACTCGTGACGGGGGGGGGGCCCGGTCACCGGGCCCTCGGCACCGCCTTCCCCCTCCCCGCTCCGCGCCGTTCCGTTCCCATGGCGACGCGCTGCGGTAACACCTGAGCGGCCGCCGCCGCCGAGGCGGTGCAGAGAGGCTCCCGCTCGGGCAGCGCCTCCCCGCCTGCCGCCTCCCCCAGCTCCCCGCCGCAGCCCGGCCTGGCTCCCTTGGGGCCCGCAGCGGGGCTGTGCCCGCCCGGCCTCCGCAGGAAGGGCTGCGGTGGGCAGGGGCCGAGCGGGATCTGCCATGCCGTGGGCCGCCGCCGCTCGGCCTGAGCCCGCGGCCCCGGTAGGCAGCGCCGCCAATGTGGAACGGAGGCGGAGGGTAACGTGAGGTAAAAGAGTAGCTCCGGTGTATTTTCAGTGCAACGTCTACCCTGTGCCAGCCCGGTGTGGTGGTTACTGGTGGCACAGCTAGCAGCCAGAGTAGTGCTGGCGCTGAAATCGGGTATGTGATACCGTCCTTTGTCCGGAGCAGTGGAGCAGGCAGCCCTGGGTGGGTTTCTGTGCCAGCCTGGCCAGTTCCCAGCAGAGAATGGGTGCTGGTGTGCCTATGCAGTGATAATATGGCTGGTACAGCTTTCATCAGGTGCTCCCAATGCCCACAGCACACTTTGCACTATGGCCATATACCCTGCATGCATCACAGCTCTCTAGGAGCCAGTGGATTGACTTAGGGAAACCCTTGTTATTGGAAACACCCCCCAAGTGTCTTAAGCGCACCGTACTATGATGTGATGCCACATGAAATCCTGCTGGCAGCTGTAGTGCAGCCCAGATACTTGCTGTAAGTAGTGACATGTTGTGATTGGTATGACTTGAAATGCAGGGAATGGAAATGAAACTTTGCGCATTGTCAGTGCTGGTGTTCACCCTTGCATCCTGCTTTTGCCAGAACCCAGAACTTGAGACACCTCTTGCTTAGCAGGCCTCGTGCTGTATTACTGTGGGTATACAGCTATATGGTATGTAGTATAGTGTATAGAAACATAGAATGGTTTGGGTTGGAAAGGAACTTAACTACTTCCAAGGGACACCTTGCACTAGACCAGGTTGCTCAAAGGTCCATCCTGGCTCTTTTTGCCTCCTGGTTTCCACTTGTAGTGTACAGTCATTCCTTCTCTATTCAGGGTGGCTGTTTCAGTTCTGCATATTCACTGAAACAGTGTGATCTATTAAGATCACAGTATCCAGATCTCCAGAGGTCCGTTCTAACCCCAATGATTCTGTGATTCTACTGTTTGTTTTCATCCTTACCAGACCTCAGTTATGCTGGGCATCATGGATTACAGAGACAGACTCGAAGAAGCACAGAATCATAGACTGGTTTAGGTTGGAAAGGACCTTAGAGATCATTTAGTTCCAACCCCCCTGCCATGTTCATGGACACCTTCCACTAGACCAGGTTGCTCAAAGTCCTGTCCAACTTGGCTTTGAACACTGCAAGGGATGTGGCAGCCACAGCTTCTCTGGGTAATCTGTGCCAGTGTCTCACTACCCTCACAGTGAAGAATTTCTTCTTAATGTCTAATCTAAATCTGTCTTCTTTCAGCTAAGCCATTTATAGCTATCACTGAAAAAAGTGTTGCTCAGCTTTTGGCCCTCGGGGTAATAAACAGGCCATAAAAATGGTTGCATTATAGTAATGATGTGAAAATAGAGTCTTGGTTCCCTGATGTGCAAATATTAATCTGCTATATTTTGAAGCCAGGTCAGTCGCTCTGAAGAATACTCTTGAGTGCCTTCATCCATGTAACTGAATGGGGTAGCCCAGGAACTGGGAAGATGGGGTGGACAGGAAGAATGTCCTTAGCCCCATATAGTAGAAGAGTTTTCTCTTTTAGCTGTAATACGAAAAAAAACCTTTTTATCAGCTTGCCTAAATGATGGATTGCACGAATACAGCTGGAGGACTCCCATTGTCTCTAGTAGAATACAGCTGAGACCTAAAAAATAATAAAATACTTTACCAATAACAGCATCACTGATGAAAATAAAAATTGAATTTCTTTGTGAAAAACTAACCAGAAAACCACATCTGTATCCTAAAGAAGTTAAAGTAAAAAAGAGCGGGAAGCTTTCTTTTTCTTTATAGATGTTAAAATAGCTTTAAAATGGCACGTTATCAACTGTTACAATTTCATTGTGAGTGCCATGGTGTTTGTCATTTTTTCTTAAAAAATCCTGTCTCCAGTCAAATGCTTGCGAAAATTCTACTTTTGTGTTGAAGAAATCAGGCGAAATTCGTTCGGTAATCCCCGTGGAAGAGATTGTCAGGCTTAGTAACAACTCTCTGTCAATTCTCAGAATCTCTCAAGGCCTATGGGTATTTCATTACTGGCCTTTGGACTGAGGAGTGTTAGGGGTTAGTGTGGTTCTAGAGACTGATACTGTTGATTTATAAACCATGAATGGTCTTGTAGGCTTCTGTTTGAGAACTTTTGCTTCAAACTCTGAACGTGTTCCAAGTGTACCCTGTAGATTTAGGAACCAGGAAACAAAACAAGTGTGTTTTTTTCCCAAATTGTAAGATTTTTCAGGGCAATTTAATGATTTCCATACCCTATTTCATTAATTCAAAACATCAGCTAAATAATTAATATTAAACAAAGGATGTAAATGTGAAAGATGAGAAAACAAAGGATATAATTTCAGCAAAATCCTTTCAACATAATGCCTAGTAAGCTCTTTGAAAAAAATATCAGGAGGTGCTCCAAATAACAAAATCAGGCTAAAATTTAATTATGGAGGTAGGAACACTCAATGCGTCTTAAATTATATAAAGCTCAGATTCATTATAGGGGAGTCTCGAAGTTTCAGTTTCTGAAGTTTGAAATCAGATTGTAAAAGTTTCATATGTAAAAAACTGTGTGTATATGCTGCACTATAAAACAAGCTCTGGAGAAGGAGAGCATTCTAGTACATGGCTTGGTGAAGACTATATTTCCCAGGTACCATCTCACCACAACTGGAAGGCATTCCTGCTGCTGCAGCATAGGAGCACATGAGGATCAAAGGTGAAAGCAATATCATGCAATTGCAATGGCAGTGCCGTTTTTTCTTGGCCCCATAACTAAACTAGGTTGACTTCTGTGGGACCAAAACTTGCAAAATAAATTGCCACAGTACCTACAGCGTCAATAACTCACAAGAAGTAGTTCAAAGAATTTATATAGTTTGTGTTATCAATACCATCAGTGGAGCTGGTAGTAATGGTTCCTTCTAAACTATTATGGTCATCAGTACTGTAAAAAGGAGTGTGGCCAGCAGATTGAGGGAGATGATTCTCCCCCTTTACACCACTCTTGTGAGACCTTACCTACAGTACTGTGTTGAGCTCTGGAGCCACACAAGAGCGATGTGGAGCTGCTTGAGCAAGTCCAAAGGAGGGCCATGAAGATGATCAGAGGGCTGGAGCACCTCTCCTATGAACACAGGCTAAGAGTGTTGGGCTTGTTCAGCTTGGAGAAGAAAAACCTCTGAGGAGACCATTTTTTGGCCTTTCAGTACTTAAAGGGGACTTATAAGAAAGAAGGAAAGAGACTTTTTAGCAGGGCCCCTACTGACAGGATGAGAAGCAATAAAGTTAAACTGGAAGAGGATAGATTTAGGTTAGACATTAGAAAGAAATTCTTTACTGTGAGGGTAGTGAGACACCAGAACAAGTTGCCCAGAGAACCTGCGGCTGCCACATCCCTAGAAATGTTTAAGGCCAGGTTTGATGTGGCTTTGAGCAACCTGGTCTAGTGGGAAGGTGTCCCTGAACATGGCAGGGGGTTTGGAACTAGGTGATCTCTAAGGTCCCTTCCAACCCGAACCATTCTGTGATTGTGTGATTCTGCGAGTCTGTCTCTGACTCATGATGCCCAGCATAACTGAGGTCTGGTAAGGATGGATGCAAACAGTAGAATCGCAGTCACAGAATCTCTGGAGTTAGAGGGGGGCCTCTGGAGATCTGGATACTGTGATCTTAATAGATCTCATTATTTCAGTGAATATGCAGACCTGAAACAGACACCCTGAAAGGAAAAGGAGTGGCTATAAGCTACAAGTGGAAACAAGGAAACAAGAGAAAAAAAATGGATTAAAAAAAGAGCATCTGAGCAGGAAATCTTGTAGGAAAAAATGAAATGGAGCAATACTTTTTGCTTCAACGTTCAAAATCTGAAGGTGTTTCAGAAAGACTTTTTTCTGTATCATCAGAAATGATAAAATGCGTTTGTGAAAAAGTATTCCTGAACCCTGGAGGAGAATGCAATGATGGCATTGTGTTGTGAAGTACCCTCAGGTGGCATGTTACTGTTAAAAATGACTGAACAAGGTGGGAAGAGGGCTATAGTTGTGAATAGATAGATGGGATAAAACCCCAGACACAGGATGAAACTCCATCCTAAATGCATTGTACCAGCTGGTGACAGCTACCTCCAGCGCCTGTTCTTTTTTCTTTGGCAACATGTAGCCAGCTTCCTGTGCCAGTGAAATATTATTGAATCAGATTGAATTTAATTTCACACCACCCCCATACATGAAAACCAAACACACATTTACCAGACATGCAGCTGTGCCTGATGTCTCCTCAGAAACCAAATTCCAGGTTATATGCAGAATACCCCCAATGAAAACTTATGCTAGAAATTATTTGATTTGATGAGAAATTACTGTGTCATTTCCTTTTAAAGACTGTAGCACTCAAAATGCAGTCCTGTAATAGGCTATTTCCACAGAACAGAACGGGGCTTGTCCTCGTGGTCTTTTTAATATCTTCCTGGTGATCCATGCTGATTTGGCAGTTGTAGACGTAGGATTTTGAATTTAGAGCTTTCTTAGTGAGGAGGAACTGGCCCTATGTGTAGTTTGGGTAGCAGGTGTGATACATCAGTAAAGTAATTGCATATTTCTCTTAGAGCAGACAAAGCTTAAATGATTTAGATAAAGTACATATTCAGTCCACATAGCTGACTCCATCTGTTGGTGCAAGTGCTGCAAAGTCTTTTAGTTTTTTTGGAGATAGTGGTTGCTATAAAGTGCAAACAAATGAGTGGGTGCAATGTATTTACAGAAGAATGTGATACAACAATTCCTACTACACTGGCGTCCTTGATTTTACTAAATGTGTCACAATACACATGATCTCCTTCTGCAGTGTGTCTTGGGAAATGTAGTCTGGAAAAAATCAAGCCTGAGGTTTGAGAAAAGCAAATTGCAGCTTCCTGTAGGCACAGCAGCATCTCAGAAGATGCACTTTAATGTTGAATTGTTGCAGAAAGAAACAATATACTGCATTTGCAAATTCAGTCCTTGTTCTGTTCAGCAGAATAAAAATGTTGTTCGTGTTGTCAGCAAGATGAGAATAGATGTTGGCTCTCCTTGTTGCATAGGTTAGAAGCTTTATACCCTTAGCCATCTCTAACATGTATGTGAAACTGTGATATCTGTACCTGTATCAGCTTTGCTGAGGAGCTGAAACTGATGATAGTGTGTCCTGGTCCTTTGCAGGCAGAGCATCATTTTAGAGAGAATAGGATGATTTGGGAGGTTGAGCCATAGTTTATTAAAATCAATGTGAGTCTTCAATGGGCTTTTAAATTATGTTATTATTTGTGAAGAAAGAATATGCTGGACCCTTTGCAAGGGAAGCTGGTTTTGGCAGGAGCAGAACAGGAATTGGGAGCTCTGCTGGAAACAAGGTAGTGATACAGCAAAGCCTTAGGGAGGTGATCACCTATTTCTCACTGCCACTGAGAGGTCCTTGCTCTTTCTCAGCAGATATCATCTATTATGGCAGAGAAACTCTATTCCCCAAATGAGCCCTAGAGAGTGTTAGTATTGTGTCTGTCTTCCAAGTGAACATAACTAAGGAACAGCAGCACAGCGATATGCAAACCTCTTGTAGCAGGTGGTTGGCATGAGCTCATCCAAGAGTTCTGTATTTACCTCTATTAGTCTGTAAAATAGTCTCTCAGAGGCAGCAATGATAGCTGCCTCAGAAGAGTCATTTAAGACCAGACAGAAGAAAGTACATCATAAGCCACAGAAGGCAGTCCCTTTTCTGTCAGGGGATGGGCTAAATGACCTTTGTTTTATCTTTAATTTGTAATGTTCCTGATTTTGTGTAGTGCTACTCAAGAGATCCACAGCACATTGCAAGTATGTAATGCACGTAACTGTGAATTACAACCGGCTCTGGGTTGGCTGGCCATAGCCATCAGTCAAGCTGCACACAGCATGTGTACGTGGTGAGAGGAAGGGAAACATTATTGTCATTATTATTACTGAAGACATCTGGGTGCTGTGTCCTGTTGCCTTACTACAGCCAATGTACACAGAAGAGCGAGTAAATGGGCAAGTCACTTTATATCGATGAATTATGGTTTTGCTATAGTTTGAACACAGCAGTTTAAACTCAGATTTTGGAAGACAGAGCACCAAATTCTGGTAAACCTGATGAATAATATAGTCATTATTGTCCATTTCATACATAATTGAATTCTAATGCTGTATTACAGCTTTTCTTCCTGTTTTACTAAACAGCTGAGAAATTTAAAACTTTACTCTTTTTATATAAAGCGAGCAAGTGCAAGTAAGGATACATGCTCAAAGAAAAACATGTTAATATAGTGCTTGGTTTGTGTTTTGAGCACAGGATTGTACTAATAGTTACAAAGATTTGTATAGTTTGCATATTAACTGTTGCATACATGAAAGAATAATCATGAACTTTAATTACAGAGAGCAGACTATTTCATCTGCATCTTTCCTTTTCTTTCATCAACTGTGCTTTAAGTATATTAACTTTAGCATGCAAAGCAATACTGTATGGTAGTAAATTCGTGGGCATGCCTAGATTAAGGCACAGACTTGCAAACAGCTGATTAATAGTGAGTCTTCAACTTGCAAGTACCCTGATTTCCTGTCTTCTATCATGCATCAAGTGTTCGGTAAATCTGGTTGCCTACTTATTCAAAACACCTATTTTTGCAGTACTGTTGAGGAAATAAGAAGTTTTCCTTCATTATTTGACTGTTCCTTTAATTCTGCTAAGAGAAGGGATAGTGGACAGTGTCGTTACTGATCAGAACTGGGGTGTACTTTTTATCTTAACTAAAAAAATAAAGAAGCTGGTATTTATAAAAACTTGGAAGACAAATTTACCTGATAAAACAGAATTTGCTGTGTTGTGATTTGTAATTACCATTGTTTTGAACTGTTTGCTGTTTAGGGCATGGTCCAGGTTTGATACTGGAAATGTTCTGAATACAATTCACATAACTGCAACTGTAACTTTACAGTCCAGAAATCTATATCTGTTTTAGTTTCAAAGCAACATAATAAAGGAAAATAATTCCCGTTACTGCCCTGTTTTATTATCAGTGCTACATGGGCATGTTAGATGAGACTGCAAAACATTTATGAGGAAATTCATAAAGACATATCTTGTAAGTACAGGCTTTCAAGGAAGACGACTGCTACTCAGTAAAGATCTGAATGAAGGGCACAGTAATTGTGAACCCACTGGCTTTCATTGCCAGTGGCAATACAGACAAAGATACTGATTCCCAGCCCTCAGATGAGTAGTGGTGCCTGAGCATGCCTGAGAGAGAACGTACTTACAGTCCCTGTGGAAATTGCTAACCATAAATCTATTTAAGCCCTGAAAAAAGTGTTTGGACTGCATGAAAAGCTGCAGATGGACTGGGAGAGGAGCAAGGGGGAGAAAAAGTAAAAAGTAGCTGTGAAAATGCATTATATTTTGCTTCTTATGTAAGAAGAACCACTATCACTCCCACAGGCATTTAAGCAGAGTATTCTCACTGCTTTCAGAAGAGCATTAAGTAAGGCAAGAAAGACTTATGTACTTATAGTGCTTATTGAAGGAAAGGTTGATAGAGTTTATTCAGAGGAAAACTGAGTTTACTGGGTTTTTAAGGAAGTTCGGGAGACTATTTTAGATGGTCGTATTCTCTTACTGCATAACCCTGTCGGCCAAATAAGAGTTTTGTGGGCTTTTATGAAGGTTCACCATGTGTGACATTACCAAGTGTTTTCTGTGACACAAGCAACTTTAGTTTAATACTTGATACAGAGGAGTATTCCTTCTAAATGAGATTACCCAAAGGATTCAGAAAGGCTCCCTCTTTCAGTCACCGCCACCATTTTCCTCTTAGATTCCTTTTAGATATATATTTTAATTACATCACTTTAGCAAAATATAATTGGCAAGGTGAAACTGTAGATCAGCATTGAAAATTTCTCTTAAGTAAAGTCTGGCTAAGACTGACTTCAGTATGCAGAGTAGCAGCATGTTTGTGCTGTATGGTGGTATGAACTCTCCATCTGCAGATGTCAGCCTCCTAACTATCGCTCTGGTCAGGGCTGAACATATGGTTGAGCAGTGTTTTTCAAAACTTGGATTGGCCTCTTCATGCTGTGGACTTTGTTTACGGTTGAGGAAGGGAGGAAGAAGAAAATGAGTTAAAAAAAATGGTGTAAATGATCTGACTATCCGCCACAGTGCTTCCTCACAGAAACACAGGTTTTTTGCATCTGGCACATGTTCTTGCCTAAGTTACCCAGGAGAGAAAAGAGCTGTGGTGGTGCTGAGGTCATTTCATTTTGTAAAACCTGGTCTGTGCATATGCACACAAGCATTCCTAGAATCACAGAATGGTTGTATGAATATTAACAAATATAATAAAAAACTCCAATGTTCTTTATTTACTAATTTAATTTGATGATACTTTAAGGTTCATTCAAAGTCTGACATAAAATCAGAAAACTTTTTTTTTTTTTTTTTTTTTTTTTTTTTCTTTTTTGAAGGATAATTCTGCCCCCCTCATAACGAATTTTCCCGAAAAACAAGGTTTGGATGTTTGGTTCATGGCATTTCCTGGCTACACTGAAAACTTATTGCCAGTATTTGACATGACATTTGCTTCGTGACATGTTTCAGAACTAGTGGGGAGATTGTGTATGCGACGTTTTGCCTGATTTTGCTAGGCACTGTGTTACTTCATCTGAAACAGACCATAATTCCCCCTACAGTTCCTACTCATCAGGACTGTAACACCACTACTGCAGGCAGGCAGAGACCTGTGCGTTCAGTTTCGTACTGATAGGACCGCTTAGTCCCCGGTGGCCTGTATTGCCTCTCAGGTAACATTACCTGTGCAGTTACAGCGACCCCCTTCGTCATTCCTGCCTGTTTGTCCTTGCAGAAATCTAGAGGAACTTCCATTAGAATGGCTCTTAGTTTATATGCTAGGAGTATTTAGTCTGAGAAGTACCTCTTTGCTTCCTGCAACAGCTTTCTTCCAGTGTGGGAGGTATGTTGGTGATGTGATTGGAGAACCAAGCCATGAATGGAGCATGAGGTGCCCTGGAGGCTCCTGCCTCCTTTGGCACGGGAGCTGGGGATAGTTGTCATTCAGACAAGGTTGCTGAGCTAGTGCCCTGGTTATAACAGCACCAAGGTTTTGTGTGGGTGATTCAAAGCCACTAATGTTTTCTCATCTGTCCCTACCATAAGCAGCCTGTACAGCACCAGTGCAGCTTAAAATCTGATCCCTAGTGTCTTTACTGATGTTGCTAATGAGGTTACCAATTAATGGCACCTAATGGCCTGTTGTAGCAGTGGTTTTGGTGACAGAGACAGCTGTCCTCTGGGAACTGTGCTGAGACTGTGAACTCATTTTGTATAAGCAAGTGAACAGCTGTTGCAGAAACATCGATGGGAGGGATTAGGTCACTCACTTCGTCTCCCTTCCACCCCAGGGCTATTTCTTGCTGTAGGCAGCAGGTGGAAGGAGTAAGCATCTTTATGGGACCAAAGCCTTTGCTGGAGTGGCACCAAGAGCTCTAGACACAAAGCCACTATGTCCCATTAGCAGTCTGCTGATCCTTCCTGTTCCCCTGACTTTCTGAAGTATTTTACCAATTAATTAAGACTTTGAAGAAATTTATTATTTGTTTAGAAGTTCTGTCCCTGAGATGTGCTGATCTGTGGTGTGGTATCCTCGTAGCACTCAACTGCAGTATCATGTCATTTATTGGAAAAGCTCCATCTGCGAACACCCTTGCATCAGAGGCTTGTGAGCATTGGAATATAATTTTAAAACATACATTTAATTTCTCAGGCAGCACTTTGGGGTGCTGAGCTCTCATTATTTAAGCTTCACTTTAGTCTTAGGTTACTTTTGGCATACAGTAGTTGCATTTCATCAGTCTGAAAAAAGGTGGCATTATAGATCTACATTGCATTCCCCTAGTGCTTGAATACCTGTAAAGTATAGCACACTTTATGTAATTGTTCATTTTTTGGAGCATGACGGGAATATTAAGGGTTGACGGGAATATTAAGGGTTAACATTTAGTTAGCAGCTTGCCTATTTCTTTTTGCTGAACTGGTGACAATACCAGATATTATAACTTAGAAAAAAAGTCATACTAAACAGGACTGCCCTCGGAATGATACCATTCATTTTAAAAGCCTCTACAGTAAAAAATATTTGATGAGAATTAGTTGTTTTGTCCTGGTAACCTGATTTGGGAAAAACAAATCTTTTCATGCTCACCAGATTACTATACTGACACAGAGAGCTGTCTGTTTTGAGATGAAGGTAAACCTGGGTTTTGTATGTATCCTCACTGCTAGGAACTTTCAGAAGCAAAGTTTCTGAGTGCTGAACTGTCGGAGTGGGGAGCTGAAGTCCCTTCCCTTGGAAGTAGTCACCATGAGTAGCTGACCCTTCCAGATTACCTGGGAGATCTAAAAGGCAGTTCCCCAGCTAAGCAGTTAGCTTGGCATTGTAATCTCTGAAAAACCTTTGCAGTAACTGTTTACAGGTTGGCAGATACAATTATCTGATAAAATGCATGGAGAGTAGAAAAATGCATGGAGAGGGAAATACCATTTCAGTATTTGTACACTCAATGGTCATTTGTGCTTCACCGAGTTGTCATCCTTCTATTTTTTGGCTTAGCTTTGTGGTGTATTTACAGTTTTTTGAACAACTGAGGAGATCTGTACACAGAAAGATTACCACCAGCTTCAGAATCACTTTGAAGTTTTGTTGGTGTTTCTCAGTTAGGAGAAATCCTATTTTATAGCTATCCTAATACTTACCTCTATGTTCAGTTTTACTTTCAGTAAAAGAATAACTTCACTTTAATGGGATGAATTTTCACACACTTTCATCCTTTTTCATGGTTAAGCTTGAAGTTCTTGGCAGTTATTTAAGCTTAAAAACTGCAATTTCTTAGAATTCACACAATTGAAGTCTGGTAGAAGTTCCGCATATCTAGATGAATCATCTAATGAGTTGTCAAGAAGGAATAAACACATAAAAACTTTGATCATGAATGTGAGCTTAAACAAAAACTTCAGTTAAATTTGGCAGTTACACTCTTTCCCTCTTCAGTTATCCTTAATATCCTACCTGGGCTTATTAGCTCTTAGCTATTTACTGGAGTTTAAAGTGGGTGAGTGAAATGTGGTGGAGATATTCAGAACTGTGGTGAGTGTTTAAAAACAAAAAATAGACTGCAAAGTCAAAACTTAATTGTTTCTAGTAGAAAACTAACTCACTAGAAAAGAGGCAGCATCCTTCAGGGAACACAGTTACAGCTGGTTATCAAAAAAAGAGGGATAGTTATTGCTTCTTTTAGAATACAGATTTCTGAACAAACTATTTTGAAATGGTCTAAGATAAGAAATTATTTTAGAGATTATTTTTTTAAATTATGAGTTCTTTGATAAATTATAGTTAAATTTAATTTAATAAAAATACACAGTTTGCTAGATTACTGTTTTTTGTAGTTGTTAGAAATTGACCAAAATTGTTCACCTTTGAAATGTGAGCTGCCATCTCCCTACAGGTGTTATATGTGCTCTTCCTCTCTCTCTGTCCAATTCTAGCTTTGGTTCTCTCTGTCCAGTTCTAGCTTTGGTTCGATTGGAATTGTCCCATACTCTTCACTGAATATGATGCATTTAATGCCTGGGTTAATAATTCCTGTGTTAAATATGCCAGCTCAACGTACTTTGTAGATAGCATACAGCATGAATTTGCATTCTTTATCAAAAAATAAAGGAAAAAAGGCCAGCTGTAACCAGACTGCACCTAATGATAGAAGCATTGCCTATTGTTTTAACAGACTGAGGAGGCAGGTATTTGCTGGAGGAAGAGGCAGATAGAGGGAATAATGTGGCAAATGTGGTCTCCATGTAAGAAGAGGTTTTTGTTTGGTTTCTTCCTGCTCTTCCCAGTCATACCAGGGCCATGTGTGTCCCTGAGCATATTCCTCATTGGTTTGGGTAATGCTCACCGCAGTGTGCATGCATGAAAATTCCTATCTCATTGTCTTACTAAGGAAGCTGTGACTGCATCCTCAGTGGCATTTAAGTTTGAAGAATGAATGTGCCTTTGCAACAAAGCTCCTGACCGTGATCGCTGTGCTTCATTTCACATTGCAGTGTTTTTTCAGTGCATGAACCAGATTTCTTTCAGTGAAAGAGAAGTAACTTTTGTTCTGGGCATCCACCTATTGCGTTGTAACCAGAAGTGGGTGTCTAATGCAGGGGATCAAGTTAGAGCTAGCATGAAATAAATATGGTGTGGAATCATCTCCTTGATGTCAGCTGGTTTCCTTTACAGACCTGGTGCTCCTTTGGTGTCCCATTTACTCAAGGAGATGTAGCTCCTGGTGTTTGGTTAGCTTGCAGCAGCAGACTTCACAAATAATAAAATGTGACCTGTCTTGTGACCGTTGTTGCTCATAATGGATGTAAAAATGTTTAAACACTTAAGGAAAAATATAATCAGGTTTTAGTGTGCTGAGGAGAAAGAGCATCCAGGCCTCAGTTAAGAAGTAACTCTTAACTATGATGAGTAAACTGTAACCAGGGCTTTACCTGTCCTGTATTTCAAAATGGGGTCTTCTCTGCCATTCCTTCAGGGCTCTGAGTGCAGCTGATCTTAAGACAGCTTTTTGAAATTGTCTCTTGCTTCCCATGTCCAAGTCTAGTTTCAGCAGGAGACACAAGAGTCAGTCATCCACACTTCTAAAGAAAGATGAAAAAGAAAAGTTTCTGCCCTTCTCCAGTATGGAAAGAGCTTTAAATATTTATCTCAGAGGAACACTGGCCAGGTTATTATCCTGTTCATGCTAAAGTGGCCTCTGAAGATACCTTTGAAGATGCCTTGTCTGTCATGAAATAACCTTCAGTCCCATTGTAGTACACTTAAAGGAAAGGTGACAGACCCTCCCTTTGCAGTTTGACAAGTTGGATTTCACAACCCATTCTGTCCAATTGCTAGATCTTAATTTAATAGAGCTAGTGATTCACAGCAGATGGTTACCTCACCTGAAAGGACACAGTAAGATTGTCCTTTTGGGTAGGATCTTTTATTCTTATAATGGCACTCAGCATTCACCATTATTGTTTATGGACAGAGATTTGGCTTTGGTGCTTTCCCAACATCTGGGCTGGTCCAAGAGGTGAAGAAGAAAGGGACTTCTGCTCCGTATTGATTTGGCCTCTCTAGCTGTTTATTAGGTCTCTTGGACTCCTCTATCAAGACAGTTAAAGGACTTTTTCACACCTACAGCTTTCCTAACAGCCCCAAACTTCTTTGCTTAGTTTTAGTCTCTTATCTCAAATGACACATTGATTTGACATTTTGCTTCACTTTATTCTCTTTATTTTCATGATATACTTCCACAATTAGTTAGACTTGTTGCTGCCATGTCCTAACTTACTGATTTAGTCCTTGTAGGATTTATTGTTCTAAATGTTCCAGAGAGAGGACTTAGCTGGAAATGGTTCTGGTGTGTGTATATTAAGGTATCTGCCTTGATATAACTCTGATTTTTCCTGTCTCCATCTGCTGGTAAAAGATGAGATTTGCTGTACAAACATATAATGAGGAACAGAAACTATAAATTTCAAATAATAACTATCCCTTTCACTGTTACAGGCACTTTCCATTAGGAACTGGATAGAAAAGATCAATTTGTTTATTTTTAGGCTGCTTAATAGTAGCTATCAAACACTAATAGCTTTTGATCTGTTTTGGATTTGGATTTATAGTGCATTGACAAGAATGAGTTTGTTATTCAAATGGATGTACTGATAACCTGGGAATTCAAATCGATGTGCTGGTGAAACTAGATTTGCTCATTTCCATGGGAGTAAGAGACATTCTGAATGAGAGACATTTTGAATATTAATATTGAATATTGGATGAGAGACATTTTGAATATTAATATTTTTACAGTTACTGAGCAGGCAGATAATGGAAATAATGTGTAACCAGATTTTTAGTCTGATCATTGATTTTGACTTATTTCTGCAGACAGGTATAGAAAGCTCAAGTTATATATAAATTACCATTGGTTCCTCCTAGCAGTTACTATACATAATTTTCCTATCCCGAATCCAAAGGGAGTAAAACACCTACATACAATCACATTAGGAGCTCACAAGGTATAAATTAACAAGGTGGGGGTTTATGTGCAAAATGTTTTGTTCATTCAGAGCAGAATGTTTCAGTCAGCAAAAGACTTGGCTTCCTATCCAGGGGAATTGCCTCTTCAAGACTGCAGTAGGGGACACTAGTCAGCAAAGGTGTGGTGACACAAATGTGCTTTAACTCTGCTGTCTGAACTGGTTGTACAAGAAAAATGTTATACTCCATATTTTTGCATTAGAAGCAATCTTACATTTGTATGTGATTTATGTTATGTAATGAAATATTTAGGTTGATTGTTATTTCCATCTACTCCCAATGTTTTGTGGCTTTGAAGCTTTTACAACAAAGGATTTTATATATATTACATTTTCCATAGAACCACCAACCAAGCCTTTACTTTTATTCTATATTTCAGTCTATCATGTGTTTATAGGAGTATTCCTCAAACACTGTAAATATGCTGATAGTTATGTTCATTAATGAAGCAAGAAGCTGTTTTATGAGACCTATTTTCCCCAAGAAATTTCAACATGAGATGGTGCAGGTATCCTCAAGCAAGGAACTGCAATCACTTTTGTTTCAGTGGCTTTAATTTTAAAGGCTTGTTTTAAATTTTTTTCTTCTCTACATAGTAACTATAAAAATGACAGCTTTTTGTTTAATAGATCTTTTCACTGTCTTGACTTAGAGTTTTATCTATTCACTTCACTGGCAAACTTCTTTCCCTCCTTTACTCCCACTAGCCCTGTAAATTCCACCTTGATGCAAGAGACTCTCTCCTCAATCATCCTTGTTCAAAGGCCTTTCTGAGAGGTGCAGAACTCACTGTAGAAATCACTTGTGTCCAGAGATTGATCTTTTTTTGTGTAGATATCTAAAAACTAACAACCAACCTTAATCTCAGAGTTCAAATGGAATTTGTAGGTCTGATAAGAAAAAGCAGCATTGATTTATTTGTATTCTAAGAATATAGGAAGATGTCTGAATGAATGTAAAACCAAGAGTGTGCAGGATACCCTACAATGCAAAGGGTGTATTAAGTAACTGCTCACTGACAGAGATAGAACCCATTCCAGCAGCTGTAAGGATGAATTATGTTTTGGCAGTGCCTATCATTCTGCTGGCAAGAGAGGATGAGCGACAACTGGTTTAGGGTGGGGGCATATCTCAATGATGGCTAAAATGAGCAGCATGAAGCTTGGTCTATAAAATATAAGAGTGTAGGTCCAGTTTTTGAAGTGAAACGTTCAGTGAGGCTTCCATTTCTAAGTCATTTTTGAACATGAGGCGTAGACTCTTGCCATGATGAATTAAAGTCCTAAAAATACCTCAGTGATTTATAAATATCCTCCTTGCTATTCCAGAGTTGCTAGTGCCCAAGTCACTTTGAAAGTGGCATTTGAGCTTCTCAGTCCTAGAGTTATCAAGAAGGAACTCAGTTAATATCTAGTCTGTCCAAGACAGGATTTACTGAAACTATTCCTGACAGATATTTGCCTAACCTGGTCTCAAAATCCTTCTGTGACATACATCCCACAGCCTCCCCAGGCAAATGGTTAATGTACTTCACTATCCACATGAATACTAAGTTTTTCCCAATGTCTAATGTAAATCTCCCATTCTGTGGTTTAAGCCTGTAACTTGTCCTGTCCCTTGTGGACATTTCGTAGCCTTTCAGACATCTGAATAGCATTATCATGTTTCCCCTCATTTGTCTCTTTTTAGCCTTAGTTGAGGCTAAAAAAAAGTCCCCTTAGGCACTGTGAAAATTTTTACCCAAAGTCAGCTTATGAAGTAGAGCTGCTTTGTTAATGCCTTTATCAAACAGCAATTTCAGGATAAAAGTGTAGTGTAATGGCATATGGCAGGAAAGCTTGATACAACTGTGTCCACTTCAAAGACTTTATGATTTAATTGGAGATTTGAGGTTGTATCATTTGCCCAGCTTTTACTTATTGGGATGTCAGTACTGGGATATCAAAAGTCACAGTGCGTAGCTACCTTTTTCACATTACTCAGCTGGTGTGTTGCTTCTGCAGCTAAGGCTTACGCTTTTGCACAGCACTGTAAGTTGCCAGATGGGCTGAACAGCTTACTCACAGCAACTCAGCACCTTCTGCAGGCTTTCTGAAACGAGGTCTACCTTATTGCCTTATGCAGCACCAAACAGAACAAAGCTTTTCCTAATCATGTCTAGGCACCACCAGATAAAGTTATGATGAAGTTACAAGCATTGATGTTAAATAACGGTACTGTCTTCCCCGAAACCAGTTTGCAGTCTTGTGTAAACCGTTTTTTTTACCCTACCTTTATTGACTGACAAGATTTGGAAAGTTTGTATTCATTTTCTGGTACTTCAATTAGGGCGCATGACAGAGACTTTGTACAGATTTTTCTGGCATGTATTTTTAGAAGTAGTAGCAATGTTTACTGTTTTATTCACCTGAATGGAGAAATACAGCTTCAAGAGCACACCGACATCATGCCTACCTGCCTTTGGGTATCAGTGTTTGGGGAGGGAGGTAGGAGGACCATCAAAAGAGAGTGTTCTACACAATGGCCACCAAAAGCAGCAAAATGAGTTATATTTTTCAGTTTCTTCTCTGAAAGTATTCCTAATGTTTGCATGTGTCAACTCTGCTGAGGTGACATCTCAGATTTTAAATTAATATTGTTGTAATGTATTTCTCTTTAATTAAAAAAGAGAGCTCCCCCATAGGAAATTTCCTAAAACAAAACTCATTAGTAATAAACGAATTAAATCTTTATCAGTTAATCAACACTATAAACTTCTGAGTGTTTGGAGAGTGATGTGAGATAACACTGTCGTCATAATAGGAGTGTTTGAAATCATTAGGGATCCCACTGTGCCGTTTGGGTGCTGAGAAAATAATGATTGAAGATGGGCCCCCTTACAGAGCTCGCATGTGAATTACTCTAAAGATTAAAGCTGCAAAGTTCTGGATTTTATGTTGGACCCACCTCTTAAGGCAATTTTTGCTAATAGTGGCAGTAGTGGTGGGCCATGCCAAGCGAATTCTTAATGATGCTGGTACCAGAACTTGTCACAATGCTACAGAATTTTTTGAGCTGGTTAGTGAAACTTTAGAGACTTTTCACGGGATGGGATCTTTGCCACCTTCTCAGAGCAACTGTTCCCAACTGATCTCTCTGAGGCTTTGAGCTGTAGTGGAGACTGCCTGAAAATTCCTCATCTTCCTCCACTCTGAATCCTCCACACTGTCACTTCTCTCAGGACTGTGGCAGTCCTCTCATGACGCGTGTACAGGAGTTCTGCTCTGGTCCAACTGCCTCTTGGGGATAAAGAGCAAAATGTGCTGTGCAGATGGAAGGGACCATGTGGCTTTGGGCAGGGAGCCTCTCTGAGGATTTTGGGCATACTGGAGCAGGATAGGACAAAACTTGTCTGACTGGTAGCGTAACACCACCTCCTAACTTGTTATCTTTTGGAGTCCTGCACATTGAAGAAGTTGTGCTACAAAAGCACTGACATTTTCTCCATCACTGATGGGAATGTGTCAAAGCTCCTCTGTATCACCCCAGGGGATTCTTTGGAGTCATTTGGATTATTTAGGTTCTTTCTGTGAAGTCTATGAAAAATGAAAATAAGTCTGCTGGAATAAAAATAGAGGCAGTGAGAAAAATAAATTGTGTTTGCCCACATCCAGCAAACTTACTGGAATGAGTTAGCAGGAAGTTGTGAGCAGAAGGATGGCAACTGGGAGTCATACATAATTATTGACTCTTAATTTCTCATCTTTTGCCTTTATGTGGTCATTGCAGCAATAACTATGTATATTTTGTCAAAAGGATCGATGTAAATCAGTTTTGTTCAGGCATGAATTACAGCAGCAGTAATGGCATTATCAAATGTGTTTAGTTTGGAGAGTCCTTATTGCTTAAAATACACATGAAGGTCAGGTGGCACTGCTGCCTCCAGACGTCTAAATTAAAATCCTGTGTTGGAGTACAAGTAAATTGGCCATTCTTATTTTATTTATACTCTTAGATTGTGTTACAAAATACAGCCTGCTTGATAGATGCCTGCTTGGGGAGAAAAAAAAAAGTCCCAATTCCTGCCTCTTCATTAGAATTGAATCCATAGGCAGTTGTAAAGCAAACAAACAAAATCCCTCCTTTGGATGGTCCTATTTAAAAGACAAGAACTGAATTGCACTGATTAATTTTAGTGACACTGGGGACTGTTTCTGTTTAGAGCTCTAGCTACCGTAGCACTATCACTTTTGAAAATCAAATGGTAGGTGTCCTCACTTTTCTGTTACTTGTTCCAACCAGATATCTGTGTGCAAAAATCATAAATTTTAAAAACATCCCTTTCTTTTTTTCATATTGTGATATGCCTTCATGTAGTATATTTTCTAGCAGGTTTTGCAGGGCCAAATTGTTTGTAACAACTTCCTTTGTATTCAAAATTACAGTCAGCTCTGTCACCTGTGAATTAAAACCTTTTATTAAATACCTTTGTAAAATGTTAGGTACAGATTTAGTGGGAAGGGAATGAGGCAATAAAAGAGCTGTTGCATTGTTATTAAGAGCTGCATAATGCATTTCTGTGCCATGCGTTTTGGACTGCTTCTGCCTTTGAGTCTTGTTTGTGCATTTGAGGAAAGAAGCACAACACTTTCTGTTTTCTTTTTTGAATACTGGAGTGAAAGATCACTTTCTATCAAGAGGCCAAATGCCCTGATTTGTCAAAATGGACTGCTTGAAAGGGTCCATATCATCCTTCTGACAATATGGCTTTCCCTACAATACTGTTTCTGTCATTCAGGGGGTGAGTGACCTTCAGATCTCAGTGGAAGGGTCTTTAATTTCCTGCTGAAAAATGAAAACACATCTCTTGATTATCATAATTTATCTATTCATCCTGTCCTCCTTACTTTTCTCTTTTTATTTCTTTTCAGGATGGAGTAGGTGTAGATGAGAAGCTGTCTTTACGGCGGGTAGCTGTCGTAGAAGATTTCTTTGACATTATCTATTCCATGCATGTTGAAACTGGGCCTAATGGAGAACAAATCAGAAAACATGCTGGACAAAAGAGAACGTATAAAGCAGTAAGTAAAACAACTAAAAGCGACCATCAGTTCTAAAAGCATGAACTATTTGGGCTTAGTCACATGGCATGTGATTTGTGTGTTTCCAGCTGGATTAGTACTGTAACCTTCACCCTCAAATTTATTTCAGAGATCTTTCAATAATGCATGAAAACATGCAGTTTGGAAATCACATTTTATGTGTAATAAGGGCTAAATATGTTGACTTCAATAGAGATTTTATCATTGGTACAAACAGAGAATTTATCCTTTCGATGATGATTTGACAATTTTTTAATAACTGAGTTAATAGTTATTAAATTGATGAAGTCTTAAAGAAGACTTAGGAGGTATTGCCAGCTTTGCTAAATGAGGTGCTGTACTTCAGCAGATGAATGAATTTGCCTTATGGTTTATTGCTGCAGACTATTTATACTTAATGGTTTAAAGGTATGAAAACCAGAAAGCTACTAGGTACAATGAGAGAAGTATTGTGGGCAGCTCTCACACCTGTATAAACCAGAGGAGGAGAATTATTATTTCCAAGATTTTTAATTGCATGTTGTTGCTTGACCTAGCAAGTTCAGCCTTAAAACAGCTATAAATAGCTTTGTGGTTAGTGGCACGAATAGAACACTTCCTTTTCTTATGAAGAACTGATGAAACATTTACTGCACTTTCCCAAGGTGCTTAAAATGTATGTGCTTGCCTGGATTTGGATGGCCAAACTTTCATGCACAGTGCTGTGATAGTGCCAGGTGCTCAGCAGTTGATCCTGACCCCTGCCCAGATGTTTCCAGCTGCTGAAGCACTGGGATCTCTCCCAGGGCAGCAGCGCAAGGGATCGCAGCCAGGCCCCATCTCACAGCCCTGGCCAGGGTGCAGGGCATCTGAGGTACCTCTTCTCACGGTCTCAGTGGGATGAGGGTGGCGTGGGGCTGTATACAGGGCCCCGAGATGACCTGTTGTCCTCAATACAGTATTCTTCACCTTAAAAACAACCTGCAGTAGTGTCAGTGGTTTTTTCATTAGAGGTCACAAAAATGTGGAGGAACTCCAGATTTCTGATATTCACATCTTCAATTTTAGCTGTAATAGCTATTTTTCCATTACTTTATTTTTCAGGTGTATAGCAATCTTCAGCATGTATCTATGAATCCCGTCACACATGTTTTATTTATAGGCTATTTCAGATGGTTTTTGTGGGATAAGCTCTTGGCAAAATTTCTTATAATTTGTTCCCAGCGGTATTGACCTTAAGATAGATAGATGAAGACATCAGTCATCTGGGTGTGCTTCTGTAAGGCTTGGAGTGTTATTTCAGGGTGAACAAACATGAACTGTCTAAATTAATTTTCATCTGTCACCTTGGCCATTTAATGATTGGTCTTCACTTCTAGAAAGCGTTAGAAAAGTAATACTTTCATTGACCTTTCACTTTCTATTTTGTTTTACCTCAGTAAGCTGTTTAAAGCTATAGGTCACAAACTGTAGAATAATATGCAAGTATAAGGAATGTGGCCAACTATAAATACAATACTTCAAGTCATCATCTCACAAAGGCATGCCAAGGATTTGCTACCTTAAGAATCCCATGATTCCAGGTCAGATAATTTTTTTTGATCTCAAACAGCATGAAAGACAACAAGTGTATCTTCAAGGAGGAGAACTATTTGATCAGATTTAATAGCCTATACTGTAGTTTCATTTGATGTCAACTTTTATTGCAATTGATATCTGAGCTTATGACATTGTTATGAACAGAGGATACGGATGCCCAAATGTAAGTCTGTGTCATTACCAGACTGAGTGATCTTTCTGCATTCATTTCATTGAATATTAGTTTGCGAAGGTCATTGAGTCCCGTGTTTCCCAAGGACAGGATTCATGTATATAATTTTTAAAGACTTCCATAGATTAAAAAAAGGAAAAGAGAGTCCAGAACAAACTAGTATCAACTCTTGATCTCTATCCTGACATGAAAAATAGGTTAAGTAAACAGGCCTCTACCAGAGTAACTGGGTAAATCCACACTTCTTTATTGGACCTGCCCATGAAAATGCTTTCACTAAAAATTATGATCTGGTGTGCCAATCTGTTCCAGCAATCCATGCAATCTCTGTGGCATTGAAGGAGGAAAGAGGTGGTATCTTGGGTAACTGTCTCACAGAACATTAGACCCTAAAAGCTTTATAAATCAAACTGAAGTACTTTGGCGGGTTTTAATTTTATTAAGTGAATTGGGAACAAGATTAATTCAGTCTTCTTTCTTTATTCACATGTCAAAAGTGAATCATCCTTGAGATCTGTGAATGTATTTATCATGCATATGTATTCAAATAGTTTGAGTGGAGAATTTTTAAAGGAAGGATGGTTCACAAACTGTATGCTACAACTGCTGTTTGTTATTCGTGATTCCTGGCATGCTTCACATTGCTTCTGCTCTGTGACTGGATAACTGAAACATTTTAATGGAGAAATGATGGGCAAACCCCACAATTTTGGTACAAAATTGCCAAACTTCTAAAGTTTGTAAATATTGTCGTGGATTTTTAGTACCTGAGTAGTTCTTAAAAAAAATATGGCACAGCCCTAAGAATTGCAACATACTGATTTCAAATAATTAATTTGCTTGTATATGAGTGAGTCTCTGTTTTAAATAGTGAACCTGCTCCACTCAACATAAAAAGGACATGGAGCTGTTGGAGAAGGTCACAAGGATGATCAGGGGGCTGGAGCACCTCCTGTACAAACCTCCTGAGCAAGTTGAGGCTGTTCAGCCTGGAGAACAGAAGGTTGCGTGGAGACCTCATGGCAGCCTTCCAGTATCTGAAGGCAACCTATAAGGATGTTGGGGAGAGACTTCATTAGGGACTGTAACGACAGGAGAAGGAGTAATGGGTTCAGATTTGAACAAGGGAAGTTCAGGTTGGATATAAGGAAAAAGTTCTCTAGTGTTAGGGTGGTGAGGCACTGGAATGGGTCACCCAGGGGAGTTGTGAATGCTCCATCCCTGGTAGTGTTCGAGGCTAGGGTCTAAGGGTGAAGTATCCCTGCAGTGTGAGGCAGGGGGGTTGGAACTAGGTGATCTTAAGGTCCTCTCCAACTCAAAGCATTCTGTAATTCTGTGGTTCTGTGGTTCTATGATTCTATGATTAGAAGGGTAATGAAATTGTCAAAGGTGACTTAATGAATTCCAGTTCATTTATATAGAGTAACAACTTGGAATAGGTAGAGTCTTTTTGGTGCCGGAGTGCTAAAATACGTCAGTATGTCTCTCTGAAAGTGTGTTTAGAACACTTTACAAACTCAGATAGTAAATCTGTAATCTGCACTGACTTGTTTATGTTAACTATGTGGAAAGGAATGGCATTTCAACTGATTGATTTCTGTGGGACTTCCTACAGTGGTGCTGTACAGGAAGATAAATAGGATGTGGTGCTTGGTAGCTCTAAAAGAGCAGGTTATTGGAAGGGAGTCTTTATATTTTAATTGGGGCAGCAATGTACCAAACTATGTCTTTATGATTTCTTGGCAGAAACCCTATGGATTAATTAGGAAAGCATCTGTGCTTCAATATTTAAGTTTAGAATAAGGCCCCGTTTTCTTCTCTGCATACTAATAAATAAAAGGGGAGTTGTAGGAAGTCCATTTGGATGATGTGGGAGAGTAACCTTGAAAATACTCAAAAAAGAGTGAGCTTCCCATTACTAGTAGGTGCCCAATTTGTGTATAGTGTAAGATTGATGGGCTGTGTTTCTTGACAGTGTAACTGTAAGTAGATCTACACCAGAAAAAAAAAAAAAAAAAAAAAAAAAACCAACAAAGCAAAACAGCTTGGTTTATATATATAAAATGAAACCAAGAACTTTAAATTGTGTCTGAAGCACGCCAGATTGAAGGCATACTTACTGTGATGTTTATAATCTCACCTAGTTCCCCAGTTCCCCGGGAAGTTTACAAACAGCAAAAATACTGAAGACCTTGATCTAGAAGATAATTCCCTCACAAAGGCAGGATATGTGATGCAAGGCTTGGCCAACTCAGTTGCTCAGCAGGGGCACAGGTGACTAGGGAGGTGTGGAAGTTAAAAGAATATATTCCCTGATGCCGAGGAAAGCAGTGATGCCCAAACAGGTCCGTGCTTGTCCTGGATTTCCCCAAGGTCCTCTGCCCTGCTCCACAGAAGGTGTGGTGAAATTTGCTGGTGCAAGGAACTAGTTAAGTGGTTGGTAGGAAGTACTGAGGATCCTTGTAGGGGTGACTCAGCACTCATTGCCACAGCTCAGTGTCCTACAGGCATTGCGTTGCCTAGGGAGAGTACTTTTCACTTTCTGTCCTAAAGGACTAATTTTTGTACAGGCATTCCACCCTGAAAGGAGAACTGTGGTGTCTAAGTGGAGATGAGGACACACAGAGGAGAAGTATTCAGGAAAAGAATCCATCTGTTGTACTGGGAAAGGTGTGCAACAAGTGCAAAGTTGGCTTCCTGTGCCTTTGCAGAGTTGCATGTTTTGATGTAAACTATTCATCTGTGAGTAAAATTTAAATTCGAGCGCTGAGGGGCATATCAGAGGTGGGAGTAAGTGGGAAAAGTTGTGGCTACAGCAGCAGCATAATGCAACAGGCTCAAGCTGTTAGGACAACTCTTTGTGATTCAGTGCAAACCAGGAAAAAAATAGCCTTATTACATTTTTCCAGAAACTAAAATGATCTGCGGTGAGACTGAGGATGGAAAACAGCTCTGCCTCCTCTCAGGCCTAGCTATGGGCACAGTTAGGCCTGATTTAGTAATCAAGCCCTATATCACAGAATAGATTTTATTTTCTTTAATATTCTTTAAGACATTAGACTTTCATTCATTTAAACTATAGAGTGAGTCACCTGTGTATGTTATGTGTGGACAAAGGTTCCCAGAACTAGGTGCATCATTTACCTGAGAAAGATTTGTGTAAGTCTCATAGCCACCTTAAGCATCTTGAATTCTGTGTGCATATTCATTGAATATTTTTAACTGTGAAGGATGATCTAATATCTGCCTGTTGAGCCTGTATAGCTGCTGTGCAAAGCCTTGAAACATTACACCAGTGAACTTGAGTTGTGAGTGAGACTTGTTATATCTGAGCAGGAGAAATGGGTCAGTTAATAAAACTCTCAACCCATGAATGAAAAAAAAGAGCACTGGGCTGATGAGCTGAAAGAAAAGCAGGCTTGTAAAACATGGGGGAGATATTGATGTGTAAAGGGAAAGCAGCTTGAGGCAGGACTCTGATCAGATAGGTAGGACATAAATATAGAACATCTGATGAATTACGGGAGTCTAGTAGATGTGGGGCAATATCTGGGGTCCTGTGTTTCATCCAGCTGTTGCAGTAATAAACGTTTCTTAGTTTGGGATCAGGGTATTGAGTAGCCTCCTTCTTTCCTGTCACCCTAAGAAAAACCTTCCTCTTATTGTGAAACATGGCGTGACTTTTCACCTCCTAAACAGGAACGTGCTTGTGAGTCCCCCTGAGTATCACAGTGAATGTGTTTTCCTTGGGAAAGAATTTCTTGACAGGCCTCACTCTGAAATAACATCATGTTAATAACATTGCAACTTCCCTGATCAAACAGGGCTAAAGCAGGTTTGGGGCCTGGCTGGTTTCCATCCAAGGCAGGCCTTGTCCTTGGGGAAGCAGAAGAATACAAGGTTTGTGCAGGATTTTAACAGACTTAAATCCTTGCATCCATGCTATGCCTGTGTGCACGTCAAAACAGCCAAGCCTCATGTACTTTTATTCTCTGGACTTGTTCTTGCTTCTTTGCAAAGGGCAAGTATTGAGTGTCTTGGCGGTGGTCGCGCTAGCAGGTGATCTCCATTGCTTCCCTTGCAGAAAGAGTCTTCTGCTACTTGGGAAGGGAAAGAAAGGGAGCTGTGAAATAAGTTTAGCATGAGAAGGAACAGCATTTTTCCCTGTATAGCAGGGTAGCAAGCTCTTGATAAAACTCCCAGCAGTAAGATACCTGCTTTCCTATGTCAGCCTTCGATTCTGACCTCTTGCTGAGGAAAGGAGAGGACTTTCCTTGGCTGGCTTGCCCTCCTGTCATCAAGAAACCGATTTCTGCCACCTGGTTTGATGGCTGTGGGCCCAGGATAGATTACCATCTTCACTTTCTCTCCCTGTCTCTCTCTCTTTCCTCTTGGGAGACTTCTTTAGATCATCTTCCCCCCCTTACCCTCCTTCATTAAAAAAATATACACACAACAATAACAGAAAAAAATCTCTATTCTGACACATCGCATCTTCCAGACTACACATACATTCTCCATGTTAATTCTTTAGGGGTTAATAGGTTCACTTGCAAAATTTCAGTTGCTCTCCTCACACTTGTCTTTCCTGCTCTGCCATATGTGTCCTAAAATCTGCCTTTCGGTTTAGAGCTTCTTAATTTTCCAAATAAAAATGTAGCTCTGAAAGCTACATCATCACAACATCCTGTACTTAAATCATCTGAATACTGGAGAGCATAAAGGAGATTGTGCCCATCTTCTCTACCTTCAGTGATGGAGTAGGAATGCAATATGATGTCATAGACAGCTAGGGCATGCAACACTTAGCTCCAGTGTAAATCAGATTACATGTCCAGGTACTGGATTACTTGTCTTGTAATAGTTGGGCTCTTCATGGGATTCACTGAAGCCTTCATTTTGGGGCAATGTTTTGGATGGGTTGATATATGTCAAAATCTATCATGATATATGTCAAAATCTTATTGTGAAATAAGATCATAAAAGTTTTGACTCTGAAGCGCTGAAGACGACTATTTTCTTCTGAGTTCAGAGTTAAAATGAAGCATGTGTAGGTGCGCATGTGACTATATTCTTAGGAAATGTTTGCTTCTTATCCTATAACTTCTGAAGCTAAAACAAACCCTGTAGGATTTTTGCACACTTTGCTTAATGCTCCATCTGTCTACTTTCTTCTTCATATAACTTATTTCCCTTTACAATATAAACCACATTCATCTGTAAGAGGTATACCTAGTACACAAAACCTAAATACCAGCCTTCTAGAATCTACTTATTTTCTGATTTGTCTGTTATACAGAATGCAGCCAGGTATAAGGTAACATGTTTCTATAGGACCTCATAGCAGCCTTCCAATATCTGAAGGGGGCCTACAAGGATGCTGGGGACAGACGCTTCATCAGGCACTGTAGCAATGGGACAAGTGGTACCAGCTTCAAACTAAAACAGGGGAAGTTCAGGTTAGATATAAGGAAGAAGTTCTTTACTGTAAGGGTGGTGAGGCACTGGAACAGGTTGCCCAAAGAAGTGGTAAATGC
>JBCJKH010063019.1:66279-77291 GCA_039877255.1 Loriculus beryllinus
CTAGTTTCCCTGAACAGGAAAGCTCCCATGTATGGACAGGTTTTACATTTCCCCTGTTCTGGGAGAAGAAGCAGAGGAGCACAGTAACAGCTAGACAACACTAGCAATACAACACCTTATGACCAGCCTTTTATGATCTTCCTCTAGTTTCCCTGAACAGGAAAGCTCCCATGTATGGACAGGTTTTACATTTCCCCTGTTCTGGGAGAAGAAGCAGAGGCATGAGAGGCTTAATAAGGGTAACAACCATGTCCTAGTGACAAGGGCTGAGACAAATTGGCAAGAGAGCATGAGGAAAGTCCCTGCTTCAGCTGCCCTGCAATCTGTTCTGAGGGTAAGTGAAGGTCTCCTGTCTGCAGCTGTCGATCTGTCACCTTTTGCAAGCACGAACTTCATTACTGAAGAAAGCAAAAGACAGCACAGTCACATAGGCGTTTCTGAGTAAGTTTATGGGCTGCACTGAAGTGTTACCTTACACATGTCAAAATCCCAGAGGTTTCTTTAGACAGGGAGATAGTTATAATACATTGCTCTTTCTGAGAAAATTAGTATCCTTTTCACCTAAGCCGAAGTGGATCTGAGAACCTGGCATATAGTACTAGTATTATTTTGCTTCACTGCAGCTACACGTGGGGTGATTTGGCCCATCAGATTGTCTTTGATGTAGTATTATTTGCATAAACCAGTACAGTTAAGAAAGAGGCCAGTGGTGAAACAAGAGCAGAAAGCCAGAGAGTTGCAGAACTCTAGTTTCAGTGGCATTTTAATGGCTTCTTTAGACATGATACCTTATCAGTGCAAAAGGCACTGTGAGTGGTGCTGTAATGACACTTGAGCAGTGTTACTATGTCAGCTATGATGCATTGTGCTGAGCCTGGGCAAGAGCTTGAAATGTTGGTGCAGGTACATTAGACACTTTGACTCTTAACATCACTAAGGAGAGGTAGATGGAATTTTCAGCAAATCAAGTATTCTAATGTACTGGCTGCTGACAAGGCAGTTGATATGTGCATTGTCATCAGAATACTGAGCTGATAGATGAGGCACTTCTATTGTGTGATAGATTAAAATCTTCCTTTGACTCTATAAAACTCAAATTGGTAAGTATTAAGCATCAGTGTCTCTCTGTGGAGAGCAGTCCTTCCTTTCTCCAGATTAATGAAAGGATCTTCCAGAGCTTCAGTAACTTGGTGGACCTGCCTAATCAGGCGTGGCTATCAAACCAGAGTTTGGACGTGAGCACCCTGCTCACTGAAGCATAGCAAATTTTATAACTGGCTCCTTTATGATGTAGAGTTATTGTATTTTCATTTGCTGGTTGCAAGAATCTTGGGAGTTGGCTGTGCTGAATGTCTTTGCTCCATTTTACTACTGTGTGGCTTTTCTCATCTTTTAATAATTTAAGTTTATTTTTTCTATATGTCTTTGTTTTTTATCTTATACTGTGATTTGCTTTAGAAACTAAAATATTATTAAACATGAATTATGCATTCAGCAGACTCTCTGCTAGGGTTTCACTGGTCTTTTGCAACCAGAGAACAATCCTGTTTCCCTTATGACTCTCAGCTGTGCAACTGTCACTTTCTATTATGCTCTTCTTGAACAATTGAGTGTGGCTTGTAATGACAATAATTGCCTCAAAATTGTTTGTCATGTTTGCCTTGTTAGCAACAAACTACTGACTGTTGGTTACAATCAAGTTCTCAGCTATTACTCTTTAATTACATTAGGGAATACTCTGCAGCCAATAATAGCTGAGAAATTAAAATTATCTTTTCACAAACAATGCTTAAAGTGCTTGCAGACCATTCACCCTATTCACAGCCATTCTTTTTTACATTAGCAACCTGGTGGTAAGTGAAACCTACCCATGTGTAAATGGCTAGCAGCAGACCTGTATCCTTTTGCACCTTCAAAACAGATCTGTGGGTTGCATTGGAGGTGTACAGGTCCTACCACTTTAGCAATAATGCTAATCAGCCAAGCAATCTCTTCCTTACACAGATACTGAAGGGAGGCAATTTGCTTTCAGTTTTAGTATGCAAGCCCTTGTAACTAAGCTTAACAGGATCCCTGAAAGTGCTGGTTTGGTTTCGGTTGATTTTGTTAGTTCTTTTCCTTTATCTGAGCATCTCTTAGGCTTTTCCCTCCCATTTCTCTGTAGCATTAAAATTAAGGAGGGGCATTCCTATATAGGGATTTAGTTTTGCTTTTCGGTACAGACCTTTTACCCAGTTTATCCTGTCTTATGTACCAGTTGACTTTAGCAGGGGCTGTGTGCATGGATTGCTGATTTAATTTGATCTAATTCCTTACAGTATGGAGTCATAGAACCATAGAGTAGTTAGGGTTGGAAAGGACCTTAACCATCTAGTTCCAAACCCTCTGCCATGGGCAGGGACACCTCACACTAAACCATGTCACCCAAGGCTCTGTATGGATAAAGGCTTTTTCATAACTACAGTTAAAAAGCCTGCTGGGCATTGACTGTCTTTTTTTTTTTCCTATCATATTTAACATAGAATAATGTAACAGAGCATTTTATTTCAGTAAAAGGAATGTAAAACAATGTGCTTTAAAGAAAATTAAATTTAGCCATTAATTTTTCACCGTGTTATATTTTAATTAAGGAAGCTATTAATTTATTTTGTTCTGAACAGGAAATTCCCTGGAGACATTGGGCTGTCTAGTGAAAGATATTTTTTAAATGGAAATTTCTTTAAAGTGTTTCTTGTTTGATAAAACGTTTGTAATGCTGAATGTTTAAAATTAGAAGTAATTTTTTAACCAAATGCAAAATACTTTGGTTACAAGAAGAGAGTAGTACTTTTTCAGCTCTATAGAGTTTTCTAATATTTAACACATAGGAAGCGGTTATACATATTTTCCTGAGATCTGTGAAGTGCTGTTTCAAATAATTGGTTTAATGTTGCCAAGTAGTAACCACATTTGTCATTCTTATGCAGAGGAGCATGCTATCACTGACACTTCTTAATAACAGGATGGAAGAAATGATACAATCATTCTGAAAGTTTCAGGATAGGCTGAACTCCAGTGGTGTCTTCCAAGTATTTGTGAATGCTGTTAGCCTGGTTATTGTGAGAAAGATAAAAGTGATGGTTTGAAGGTTGACTGGAGACAGAAAGTTACAAGAGTGATTGCATCAACACAGATTAAAATACAGCCTGGCTCTTCTACAAGTTTATTTAGCACTTGCTGACTGGTTAACAGCTTGCTGGGAGATGTGTGAGGCTCAAGCAGTCTCTCCACTGTTCCATGCCAGGTGGACACTGAGCAGCCCTGGTCACTGCGTGAGCACGCTTACAAAGAGACAGACAGACTTTAGTAGCTACTTAAATCCACTCTGGGAAAAGATGTGGAGGAGCACACCCTATTTTGTTGCCTTTGTAAGCTGTACTGTGTGTGATGCTCATAAACCAATCTAGAACCTCAATTATAAGGGCTGAAATTATCATTAGAATAAACTCAGGTAAAAGCCAACATCAAGAAAGTATCCAAATTTATATAATATACAATTTTCAGACTTAGGTGCACAGAAATGAAGATAAATTGATGCCTTAATTGAGCTTCAAGAAGCTTTTTTCAATTTCGATCAGATAACAACTCATTAGTGCATTGCCTTACAGATGGAATGTGGCTTTCCAGCAGAAATATGGCCCTGAGATCAGTCTCTGCTGCAGGAGTTCCTGGTTATGGTGATAGTTTCATCTTTGTATCTTAAATCTTTCCTCAGTGCTTCAATTTAATTTCATAGTTTTTGCAAGGCTGCTTTCTTGTGAAATGAATCAAGGTGTCAGCTTAATGCATCTCTGAGAGAGAGAACCAGTGAGTGCTTTTACTGAACTTCTAGCAGTCTTGATGTCCTATGTCCTTTAGTGTATAGAGCTGCTCTCTCAGCAGAAGGTAGAGTGATCCTTGTTAATAACTGTCCCAGATCTCTGTTACAAACAAACTGTTAAACTTGTATAAAATGAGTAATTACTTCTGACTGGAAGGTGGAGTTCAAACCCCTGTGTTTAGGTGTTCATACTCTTAAACTTGGATTTCATGTAAGCATAGACATTGGCAAAGAGATTTAAACGAGATCATAAACCAGAATAAAACATGTGGTTCACTGGCAGCTTTTAGATAAGGCAACAGTAATACGTACTTTGTGCAATAATTGATTAGGAAATGTTAGTTTGTGCTTTGGGAAACAGTGGGATAGAACCATGATATCAACAGACTAGTCTGAATTCTTGGGAACAATAATTGCTCTTACTGGTTTGATGGGAAAAGGAATTAGGAGATATAGACAGGGTTGTTGAGTTTTTTTCCCTGCAAAACCAAAATAGAGTGATGACATTTCAGTTGCACAGTTACAGTTCCAGAAAGAACCAAAATATGAAGCATACTAAAATTTTAATGACTTAATTGGCAAAGACATGCAGGGAATTTGTTAGGTCACACTGTTTAAGTGTCTCTTGGATGATTATTCCAAAGGGAGCTGATGCTGCAGCTTGTCAAAGAGACGCTGAAGAGACAGAACTACAGGATGTGAAACTTTTAATATGAATTACCTACAATGGGAGAAATAAGCCCACTTCAAAAGGAGGTGGTGTAAATAGTGAGAGCAGCCAGGTCGTCTGGAGAGGTATTAAGTAAATTGAAGCAACCAGTTCTGTCAAATCTCTTTTAAAAAGGACGCCCTGTATGTGTGTAACCTGTAAATAATCTTTGACTACTTTACAGGTCTGTGTACATCTTCTAAGATTTCTGTCTATCTAGAAGCAGGTATTATTAATATAAATTAGTAACTTTTAAAATATATCCCTCTGAGTTAACTGTCCAAGGACTGTGTTTTTATCAAAAGTTTGAAAGAACTTTGATTTTCAGTGACTTGTTTTTTAGAAATTGTATCCAGCATGATCACATCCAAAATATATGGGTGCAATTAAAATCATACTAGAATCAATTATAGGAATTTTTGCAAACTCCAGTGGAGTCAAAGTTTCATCCTTCATGTTTTAATAATAGGTCTGGGCAGTTGAACTGATGTTGAAGTAGTTAATGTGGGTGCTGAAATTGCTGCTGGCTCTTTAATTAAACCATCAGTGAAGTTTATGCACAGATGATAAGCTTTAATTTGGTGAGTTAGCCAAGCTCTGTCTGTGTTCCTGTATCTTCCTTTCTTCTTTCTGCTGCATTTCTGCAATTCTGTATTAGTTATGTGTGCTCTCTAGGAAGTATGCATTTTAGGTTCCTGGTGCAGACTATAATCCCTGGTCATTTCTGTATGTATGTAGTCACAGACTTGCAGTTGCACACACACCTTCTTCAAATACACCCTATTTTAATTAAAAGCATGATTGTTACTAGGCCTGTAAGGAAGGACAAAATACTTCCATTCTCTGAATCAGCTACTCGGCAGCATGCTTCCATTCACTTGCTGGAAGAAAAAGGCCTAAAATGATTGCTCGCTCAAGAAGATGGGAGAAACAGTGGTGACAGCATTAAAAGGCATGTGGCATGGATAGATTTCAAAGAGTAAGGTGACAGCCTGGCCAAGTTTTCCACAGTAATTTAAGAAAGAGGGTTCAGTGGTAGTTCTTGAATCTATTTTTTTTCTGTTGGCATTGTGAACTGTTGATTTCAGTAAAAGCTTACTTAAATGCAGCTTTGTAAAGGAGAGGGTAGACCTGGTAAACCCATTATTTTTATGAGAAATAATGCTTCACCACAAGGAAGCTGCCTGCATACCCTGCTAGCCTTACAGGCAGCTCCAACACTGCTGTGGCCATGCAGAAGAACAGGTTCTTTTTAGAAGAGCTTCTACTTCACAGATAATTTATTTGGGGATGCAGTGGTAGCCCATTATTCTTTTCTGTTTCTTGGATCCCATTCCTGTGTACTACCTGTCTCTGAGTACTCCTGTTGGTAGTCTGTGGGGCAGTACTGTTCAATTTATGGCTTTTTTTTTAGGAAGACTTCGATGACTTCTATAGCATCTGCTGTTTTTTGCACAAGCCTCTGTGGGTAGAATAGGATGCTGCAATATGCCTTCAGGGAGGAGGACAACAGGAGTGTCCCAAATAAGACACTTTGTCCACCAAACTAACATACTGTAGCAGAACAATAGCCTATTGCTTCTTAGCTGAAGTAGGTTGTAGGGCCTTGTATTACATGTGATCTGGCTGTCACCTGGGCATGAACAGACTGGCTAGAAAGACCCCAAACATAAGTGATCATCAAGTACATATGTATGATGGAGGGACCACATGTTAGCACTACTGATATCTGGGTTTTTTTAATTTGTATACAGATAGAAGGGAAAAAATTATTTGGGTTTTAAACTGCTCCTGCCTTGCAGAATGAATTTCTCTGAATAATAATGAGTTTCTTTAAAGATATTCCTGTCTTGTGGGTCAGGAAGTAATCTAGTCTGCTTTGCTGTGTGATTGCCTCTTGGGAATACTGCAATTAGGTACACTTTGAACCTGAATGAAAAAAAATGAGGAGAAAACCACTTTCCTGACTCCTCCATTATTCCTGCTCAGAGTGAAAACTGTCTCCCTTCAGCACCCTTCAAGGCAGGAAAATTTTGCTTATTCTGCTTTTCTACATGAGTATGTGGTTGGTGCTTTACAATTTGTTTCTGCCTGGCTATACACAGAGATGTCAACAGAAATCAGCTCTGAGGAAAAATCAAGAGAGTAGAGGGTTAGGAAGGCTGCTTAGGGAGTAGCAAAGACTGAGCTTGCTGGCATGACAAGGTAATTTTTTCCAGCAGCATTTATTAAAATAAAGTTAGCATTGAGCTGTATGTTGGCTCTATTTTATATTTCATTGCACAGTATGGAACAAGCACAAAGCTAATTCAAGTGTACACAGAAGTATCTATTTCAATGAATAGATTTTCTATTTGTAGGCTTTGTAAAGGTTTATAAATCTATATTTCTCTTATCACATATGTCTCTTTCTGTAGTCATTTATTCCTTAAGTGAAGTGATTACTGAAGACAGGTAGAGCTTTACGGCATGGGAATCTGTTATTAAGCAGATGATACATTTTCCTGTGGTCTAATTAGATACCGTCTCAGAGAGTTCAAAAATACCATGGCCCTGAATTTCTAAAGAGGCAGTTCTGTGAAGGCTAAATCCAACCAGAGCAGTATACGTTCCAATACCCCTTGAAACTCTGGGGCAGAAAAAAGGTTTTCATCTCTTGCTTTCTTGTTGTTTTGGTGTGGATGGAAAAGACTTTATTTGAATGTGTTTCAAACAAAAAGCAAGGTGTGTGCTATCTGAGCCAGCTTGTGTTTTCCTGTTCAACAGGAGCAATAGCAAGAAATAGTGAATGTCAGTGTCTATAGCTCTTATCAGAATATTGTATCTGATGGCCAGCGGTAGATACAGCAGCTCAGCAGCACATTCTTCTGGGGAAGCAACATTAAAAAGGGGGTTCTATATATGTATGTATGTATGAATGAAGCCATAGTGAAGTTCTTTCCTCCTTCAAAGTGTTTTCTTGATACAGGATAGTGCCAGTCTTAGGGGCTTCCTCTCAGAGCCATTTCCAGTGGTACTTTGCAGGACAGGTCAGAGACTGGTGTGTATTTGACAGTTGGTATTGATGAGTAAATAGTCTTCTGAGGGCTATTCTTTAGGTGGTTTCATTCTTAAGTACAATGATTGGCCATGTCCAAAGAGTTACAGTCAGTGGCTTGATGTCCCAGCGGAAACTAGTAACAAATGGTGTCCCTCAAGCATCCATACTGGGACCAATACTATTGAATATCTGTATCAACAACATAGTGGGATCGATTGCACCCTCAGCAGGTTTGCAGATGACATCAAGCTGAGTGGTACAGTTGATATGCTAGAGGAAAGGGATGCCATCCAGGCTTAAGAAATGGGCTCATGCAAGCCTCATGGAGGCCAACAAGGTCAGGTGCAAGGTCCTGAACATGGGCTGGGACAATTCGCAACATCAGTGCAGTCTGGGGGATGAATTAATTGAGAATGGAGAAGGACTTGGGGATACTGGTGAATGAAAAATTGGGCATGAGCTGGCAATGTGTGATGACAGCCCAGAAAGCCACCTGTGTCCTGGTGCTGCACCACCAGGTCAAGTAAGGTGATTGTCTCCTTCTGCTCTGCTCTCAGGAGACCCCACCTGGGTTCAGCTCTGGGGTCTTCAGTACAAGAAAGACATGGACCTGTTGGAGTGGGTCCAGAGGAGGGCCACAAAGATGGTCAGAATGCTGGAACACCTCTCCTATGAGGAAAGACTGAGAGAGTTGGGGTCATTCAGTCTGGAGAACAGCAGGCTCTGGAGAGATCTTAATGCAGCCTTCCAGTACTTAAAGGAAGGTATAAGAAAGATGGGGACAAAGTTTTCAACAGGGCTTGTTGTGATGGACAAAGGTTTTACGTTAAAAAAAGGTAGATTCAGAGTAGATACAAGGAAAAAATTTTTTAGAATGAGTGTGGTGAAACACTGGGCATACTGCCCTGAGAGGCTGTAAATGACCCATTGCTGGAAAGATTCAAGATCAGGTTGAACAGGGCAACCTGATCTACTTGAAGATGTCCGTGTTCCTTGCAGGGGGATTGGACTGGTCCTTCCAACCCAAACCACCCTGTGATTCTGTGATTGCGATAATCAAGGTGAGCACTCCTACACTCCAGTTTATAAGGCCTGTTTTCTTATAAGAAAATCTATTTCTGGGTCATTGCAGTTGGAAGATTATTTATTTTTGCTGCCATGGCAGTTTGGGCAGCCAGTAACGTAGCACCTTGAAAGATTCCAGAATTGAAGAGTGGGTTGAATAATTTAAGGCTGGACGTTCTTGTTACTGGAAGATGATCAGGAGGCACTTCCTTCCTCCTACCACCATTCATTTGTCTGCCTTCATTGTTGAAAGTTTTTTTTTATGCTATCACCTAAACATCAAGACAGCTGGAGAAAGGGATGGATTGTGGAGTGAAAAGCTTTGTGCATTGGTGTCAAGGTGATAAGGAACAGGTTATTTTCACAGGTTCTTGTAGCCATTGGAGAAGAGCACCAGGGCTTTTTTTGCCTCTATGGTATGGGTATTGCCAGGAGAGAAACAGTTTTCATAATAATCCTTAGTTCTTAGTCTAAGGAAGTCTGCAAGATTTCTCCTCAATAGTTCATATTTGGTTATTAGCTAGCTGAATCTAGGTTGTATCGGAGGAAAATGGTAGTAAAAGGGTGCTGGTGGTCGAGAGGCTTCTGGTTCCATGAGAATAAACTGGAGTAGAGCAAACAGAAAGGTAAGTTATCTTCACGCTGGTTTCTGGCTTGGATTATGAGTATGAGAACAGAAAGTCAGTTTTAGTAGCAAGAAAAACAGTTTTCCCAAGAGTTGTCTGACAGATAGGATGAGAGGCAGTAGTGAGGGGCTTGGCAGAGGCATAAGTGGTAGTTAGACCTCTAGCTCCTGCAGAGACGTAGCAGGAGACAGAGCAATCTTCTGCCATTTGTGCCTTTGAAACTGCTGCTCTTGGTGAAGGTTTGCGAGTCCTCTTCTAGTCACTCAGCAAAGAAGCTGTTTGAAAGAATATTACTTGCCAGTGTGTGAAAGGGAAATGTCAGTGCTGGCAAATTTAAATGTCTTGCATCACATTCTCAGTGGGCCTACACTGGTTTAGAGCAAATGAGGTTCTGACCTTGTTTAAAAACAGCTATCATTTTCTGTCTGTAATATTGCTTTCAGTGACAGTTGATAGTTGTCAGTACATCCCTGTACTGACAATAATATAATCTGGAAATATAATCCTGACTTCATTAATTATTAGGCATAATTTAGAAGTCCAAAGTGCAGTGGTAATAAGGAAAACCTGCTGATGTCTGCCCACTATCCATTCTCATCTTCAAATGGTGAAGTAACCACATAGATGTTTGTGGTAAACACCTGCCTGATTTCAGTACAACAAAATCTGTTTTGGAAAACCAGCAAGTCACTAACATGGCATAAGTGGTGTGCCATATTATGTTGTCTGTATTCCAGAAGAGACGCTGTCACCTCTTCCACCCACCCTCTGCATGTGGAGCATCTTTTCAAAGCAATCTGAGGGTGTTTGCCTGTGCATTTAAATTGAAGGCTTGATTCACTAGTTTTATTGTTTGAAGTAGGAAGACTAAAGGAAGCATTTTCAATTGGGAGCATTTGGGGAAATATAACCATCTTTGTTAAGTGCACCCTTTCATACAACAAGAGTGACAGCCATGTCCAATGACCCAGAGCATCATTAATCCAGAATATTTAGAGCTATTAGCCAGGATAGCAAAGCTCAGAAAGTTTGCTCTCCAATCTCAGTAGTTAAATCAAAGACAAGTGGAACTGGGGAAACAAGGCAATTTGAAAGAAGGGTAAGAACGTCTGTTGCCTTGAGTCACAGCAATATATATTATTTAGAAGCTGGACATATCAGCAATATGACCAAAGGCCAGAACATAGCTTTCAGACTGTGAAATAAAGAAAACAATATAGTCCAAAAGATACGGTTTAATAAATGGAGTTACAAATTTGGTGATGCTGAAATTTATTCATGGCTGTAGGTAATGTGTTCAGGAGCTCTGGTGAATGGGTAAAAAAAGAGGGAGGACATTACTGTCATTTTGCTCTCATGAGAGTGAACAGAGGTGATGGAGGAGTTTTGGCAGCTACAAGCTCTAATGGGAGAGAGCTGTAGAACAAGTGGAAAAAATTCCACCTTAAGTTAAATCTGCACTACTCTTTAATGAAATGTGAACAGCTTTGGGAAGGAAAGGATGTTTTTTGGCCTTGAACACTAAAAATTATTTGTATTTGGCTTTTTTTTTCCCTGGATGTTCACACTGATTCAGCACTGACTATATATAGATTTTTTTTTCTTTCAACAAATCCACTCCTTTGATATAAAAGAGGAGCAGCTTTTCACTAAGCCAGAAATCTGGAGGGAGTGTATTTTGGGATCCACCTACCTCTTGTGAGATAGTCTTTA